>JBBPBX010023290.1:19075-40642 GCA_038048925.1 Garcialebias charrua | reverse complement strand
TAACCTCAGCACCTCAATGTCTGCATTATCTGCTTCGTACAGTATATCTGTCGGTACAGTGGTGATTATTTAATCCTCAGATAGCTTGTAAAAAGTTTAAGAACTATGTCATACAGGCTGAAAAATACAGTGGTTATTATTTTCCTCCTCCTCTTTTTTTTTTTTAGAGAGATATGTATGGGAACAATTAAATAACTTTTTCTCGTGTGTTAGATTTAAACAGTGGTGGACCCTCAGGGCCTGCAAGGCCTTCAGAGAAGGCCTTAAAATTATTTAAAATTAATATTTTTTATTTTTATTATATTTTGTCCATGAATACGTATTAAATAATCCCAAATGGTCTGACCGCTTACTTTCATTGCTACTTCCCTGTTTGCTCTGCTTCCAGAGTGTATTTTAATATTTAAGCCTTTAACCAATCACATTTTAGCCACTACTTGTTGCTAGGTAGATTAGAAGCCTTCACTCGCAGCTCTGCTTCTCACTGCAGCGCTATCCAAGCTGTTGCTTCAACCAATCAGATTTTGAGTTGGCGAGACCTGATGCTAAACGCGTCACCAAGAGTATTCACCGCAACCAACACGGAAATGTCAGCTATTCACCCGTTTTGATTGGATAGTCAACGTGTGACGTCACACCCGCGGCGCGGAAGTTGATAGTCGGTTCGGGCTGGCCAGAGGCTCTGGGGCTGGCCATTAAAATACAGTAAGCTTTTTCACAATTTTTTTTTTAGAATCCAAGTAGGTTTTTACAGTTTTGCAATGGTCCAAACTTGCTGTGTTATTGGATGTAATGTCCGGTCACACGACCTGAAAGGTAGAAAGAGAGAAAACGGGCTTTGTTTACTGTTTGCTGCACCGTAGTGAAGTTAGTTTCAAGTTGGACGTTGGATATTAAAGCTCCGTGTCAGCGTGTCTTCAGCACTGCGTTGCTTCGTCCAACTTCAAACTAACTTTACCGCGGTGTTTGCTGCTGGAAACAACGCGAAGTAGGAGCTCCTGATTCAGCTGTGACACATCATGGTACAACTTTCTGCATGTCCCAAAATAACTGCTAGTTTGTTCCACACACTCTGGTGAGTTTTGTTATATTATTTATAGATAATTATTGTTTGAATTGATTGTTTGAATTTATTTTGTTTTAAGAAGGAGCAAATATGATTTTTTTTCATCTGTTGCTACCTTTCATTTTATATGTTGTTTTTTTCCCTTTCATATATCTGTAAATTGTCAGAGTCAGTCAGAGTCAGAGAGTCTTTATTGTCATTTGCACCGCATGTGGTACATGTGATGAAAACGAGATTATGTACACAGGGTCCCAGTTACATCCAACAACAAAATGCAAGAGAAAAACAGTAATAACATCTAGGATTAACTAAGAAAACATCAACTAGAAATACACTAAGCCCTAATGTAGTAGAAAAACATCATTATATATAAACAGCAGCACGAACATGAGTCTGTATGAGCAGATGGTCACAGATGAACACAGCAACAAGAAAACAGATCAGCATCAGCATGATGTGATATTTCACAGTGATTATTCTTATTATTTATTAATTCATGAGTCTAACAGCCTCAGGGTAGAAGCTGTTCCTCAGTCTAGTTGTTCTACATTTGATGCTCCTCAACCTATGTCCTGAGGGGAGTGGGGCAAAGAGTGTGTGTGCTGGGTGAGTGAGGTCTTTCATGATGCAGGTGGCTCTTTTCCTGCATCTGGAGGTGTAAATGTCTGTGATGGTGGGGAGACTGACTCCAACAGACTTCTGTGCAGCCTTCACCACTCTCTGCAGAGCTTTCCTCTCTTCAACTGTGCAGCCTCCATGCCACACGTTGATGCTGGAGCACAGGATGCTCTCCACTGCACACCTGTAGAAGGAGGTGAGGACTGGGCTGCTCAGACCAGCTCGTCTCAGCCGTCTGAGGAAGTAGAGTCTCTGATGACCTTTCTTGATCAGGCTGGTGGTGTTGTTGCTCCAGCTGAGGTTATCATTCATGTGTACACCCAAGTATTTGTAGCTGGAGACCACTTCCACCACTGATCCACCTATGTTCAGTGGGGTGTGTGTTTGTTTGTTCCTTCTGAAGTCCACAATCATCTCCTTTGTCTTCTTCACATTCATGTGAAGGTTATTCTCTTTGCACCAGCTCTCCAGGTGTTCCACCTCCTGTCTGTAGCTGGACTCATCATTGTTTGTGATGCATCCCACCACCGCTGTATCATCTGCAAACTTAACAATATGACAGCCTGGATGTGTGGCTGTACAATCATATGTGAGCAGAGTGAACAGAAGAGGGCTCAGCACACATCCTTGAGGAGAGCCAGTGCTGAGGGTTATGGTGGAGGAGGAGAAGTTGTGGATCTTCACGGACTGTGGTCTGTTTGTTAAGAAGTCTAGTACCCAGTTACAAATGGAGGGGCTTAGTCCAAGTGTGGATAGTTTGTCTATCAGAGTTTGGGGGATCATGGTGTTGAAGGCAGATGTGAAGTCCACAAAGAGCAGACGCACGTATGAGTCCTTCTGATCCAGGTAGAAATTGTATTTGTGTTTTTAAAAAAAAACTCAAAATTTCAAAGGTTCAACTAACATTTTTTATTTTTATTTTATTTTATTTATTCATTTTATAATTTTATAATACATTATGTGTCCTGTTCAGCCTTTTTGCCATCTTTTTATTGTCTCACACAAAACTCTGTCTAATATCAGACAAGATCATAACAGAAGTTGAGACCTCAAATTATTACCTGGGGATATTAAATATTTATTATCAATTATTAATATAATATTAAAGACAGTGTAATAACAAATAATCAGCATTTTTGGTGAGTAAAATGTTGTTATATTCCTAAATAATATTGCAGTTTTATCAGGTTATTTTTTATGCTTTTTTTATGTGTGTCGCAGCTGTACCTGTAGTAGAAGTTTATAGCCATAAAATAGTTATTGAGGCTTGGATTGATTCAGACAGAGCACTACTGAAGGCCTAGGTGTGAAATGCACGGCCCGCCACTGGATTTAAATAACAAGTAGGACAGTGCTTTTATTGAGGCAAGAAGAAAATGTGATGGTATCAAAGGTATTTAACTTAATAATTTATGTATATAGCCTGTTTCAGCTTTTTTCAACTACTGTAATTCTACATGTTTTAATCCAACTTTTTTCAGTCTAATTTAGCAAAACCATGCTCTTGTTTAGCTATTGTTCAGCTGGTTTTAGCCAATTAAAGCTTTTTCAGATGATTTCCACTAGGGATACACCGATACCAGATTTTTGAAAACCGAGTACAAGTACAAGTACTTACATTAAAGTACTTGCCGATACCAAGTACCGATACAAGTACTAATTCATTTTTTTAAATCATTCTAATTAACTTAAACTGTTTATTTTCATTAGACCAGTGTTTTTCAACCTTTTTGGAGCCAAGGCACAGTGTTTTCATTGAAAAAATCACGAGGCACACCACCAACCAGAATTGTAAACAAAGATACTGTACTCTGTATCCGCCTATATTAAATATATAGTCATTCTTATCAAAGTGTCTTGAATAGGAATGAAATAAACACAAAAATGTATTTTTATCATATTTTATATTTCTTATTTCAAATTGCACTTAACATGTCTTTAAAAATACACCCGAACAGTACCACAACAATGTGGTCTTGTGACTGTTACATGCTCAAAGCAGCAAGGGGCGATATGTACCATTTAAGTTTACCGGTATATTTTTTTGGGTACTTCATTGTGTGTTTTATGAGTGTGGACAAAGTCAAACACTAAAGCTGTTTAGAAAACCACTTGATTTCTAAACTTAAAAATATTTAGATCACAGATCAAAAGTTTAAACTGAGAGAATGTATCATTTTAAGGGAAAAATATGTTGTTTCAAAATTTCATAGCGTCAACAAATCCCAAAAAAGTTGGGATAAATCCATTTTTCCCACTGTACCGTAGTAAGTGGACCCCTTATAGCCTTGGCCCCCTCTCTGCCCCCCCAGCAATAAAAGTCTAGCTCCGCCACTGGTCCAGAGCAGTGCTTCAGAGAGAGACAGAGACAAATCCGAAAGCCACGCGCAGTTTGGAGAGCAGAGACAAGCCACGTAGGTGAGGCAGGCAAACTGACCTGCGCTAAAAGTGTGTATGTGTATGTGCGCATGTGTAATAGGAGCGGGAGACATTTCAGTTGCATTCTGGACAGGCCAACTTTTGCACTTCATTCACGCGAGACTCTGACACCATGAAAAGAACCTTCAACAATGGAAGAAAATTACCTCTTGAATTTTAATAAAATTTGTGGAAGTCTGTGTTCACTCCTTTATCATATTATTTCATTCGTTATTTTGTTCTTTATTTTAAAATTATTTCTTCCTCATTTTATTTGTTTGTGGGTTTGATTTTTCAATACCTTTATTCCTAGTGTATTATAACGTATTTTACGCACGGTAGTATACCATACACCACCTCACCAGATTCCGTCTCTACTTATCATAAATCAAATTATAAGTAGATTTAATTGACACTGTTTTATAGTTAGCCACAAAACCTAACGAGACTACAGTAAACTCAGTCTAGGGTTACAGGAGTGACGGCGAATATTTATTCTAAAACCCCACTCCCCCTCAACCAGATGGACCCGTCGGACCACTGGGGGCGCGACTACTGCTTGTTTTTACTCTGGAATCTGGAGTCTTGGCTGGAAACATAATTCTACTTTTAATTTTAACGTTCCCTTTTTTTCACACGTATTAACCCTGGAGTCCAAACACACTGAGTAAAATTTGCCTATAAATGTCCAATTTCAGATTTTTGTTGAAACAGGCAATCTGCTTACCCCACGACAGAGAGGTACTTGAAATTTCAAACCCACTTTAATTAATCATAAGTTTAAAAGTCACAGAATACATTTGTTATCTTATAAAGCCATTTTATATAACCACAAATAAATAGACAGAGAGAGAGAGAGAAAGAAAGAGAGAAAAAGAGAGAGAAGACACATTGAAATGTGCATTTCAATGGAGACACCGCATACCACCTGATAGGCTGTTTTTCCCCGTGGCCTGCTCCTTGCGTTGACTGCTATGGAGGAGGAAAACTGACGCTTTTGTACTCTTCTGTGGGGGTTGCCTGCTCTTAACTGATAATAGTTCTGCTTTGTTCTCTTGTAGGGGGTTGCCCCCCTCCCCCCTTCAACTGCCAGAAGGCTTCTGTCTTGTGAACAGGAAATACCATTGCTGGTTTCAGCCTACATACTTACGTTTTGAGAGTGAAGGATAATATTCATTCATACATTCAACCTTTATTTATACAGGCTAGCCTCAGCACAGTTCTATATGTTACTCTGATTGAAACTAATACACAACTGTTATATAATTAATATACAAGTACTTTATAATCAAGGTATTAACTGTTTCACAAATGTCCATGCAATCATGTCCTATGTGCCCCAAAGCAGCTCACACAACACTATAAATCCACACACCCCTAGTAGACCACTAAGTGACCAATTAGTGTAACTGGACATTAAATTACATTAAAGATCATACACTACACACATAGATTTAGAGCTGTTCTTGTTACTTTCTAACTGAGCAAACATGCAGGACAAGAGTGAGTGGCTTTCAGGGAACTTTTCAGTGGATTCCTTCACAGCCATATATCTTCAAGGTCATAAAACTGACAGACAGAGAGGCACCAAGTCCCCTCTGTTGCCCTAAGCCAATCAAAGGCCAGGACAGTTCTAATACATGTACTTTCTGACATGCAGAACAAGAGAGAGACATTCATTGAACACCGTTTGAAAACTCCTTCAAGAGGAATGAAGACACTATATGTTTTTATTTCATAACATTCTCAAGAAGAAGCTGGGGGGTTTGGGACATTGCTTAATAGTCCAGAGTCGGGCAAATGAAGGTGGAAGCATATTTGGGTACGTCACCTTTCCCACCCCGAATTTGTTGTAACGATCCAGGGATTAAAACATATGACTTACCGATTACAAGCTTCAATTCTCTAACCTATTTGTGCTTTAATTTGGTGTGAATGTCTAAAAGCCATTCATAGTTGTAAGTGTAGCAGAATGTGCAAACTCTTTGCTTAAAACCACCTTTGTCAGCTCCATCCAACCATTTTCTTCCGCTTATCTGAGGTCGGGTCGCGGAGGTAGCAACCTAAGTAAGGAGGCCCAGACTTCCATCTCCACGCACTTGGGCCAGCTCCTCTGGGGGAATCCCAAGGCATTCCCAGGCCACCCAGGAAACATAGTCCCTCTAGCGTGTCCTGGGTTTTCCTCTGGTTCTCTTCCCGGTAGGACGTGCCCGGAACACCTCACCAGGAAGGCGTCCAGGAGGCATCCTAACCAGATGCCTGAGCCACCTCAACTGGCTCCTCTCAATGTGGAGAAGCAGCGGCTCTACTCTGAATCCCTCCCAGATGACCGAGCTTCTCACTCTATCTCTAAGGGAGAGCCCAGACACCTTGCGGAGAAAACTCAATTCAACCACTTGTATCTGAGATCGCGTTCTTTCGGTCACAATCCAAAGCTCATGACCATAGATGAGGGTGGGAATGTTGATCGATTGGTAAATTGAGAGCTTTGCCTTTTGACTCAGCTCTCTCTTCACCACGACAGACCGGTATAGCGCCCGCTTCACTGCGGACGCTGCACCTATCCGCCTATCGATCTCACATTCCAGTTTTCCCTGATTCGTGAACAAGACCCCAATATACTTAAACTCCTCCACTTGGGGCAGGACCTCCTCCCCAATCCGGAGAGGACACTCTACCCTTTTCCGGCTCAAGACCATGGCCTCGGATTTGGAGGAACTGATCCTCATCCCGGCCGCGTCACACTCTGCTGCAAACCGCTCCAGCGAAAGCTGTAGATCATGACCTGATGAAGCCAATAGGACCACATCATCTGCAAAAAACAGAGAAGCAATCCCAAGGTCACCAAAACGGATCTCCTCAACACCTTGGCTGTGCCTAGAAATTCTGTCCATAAAAGTTATGAACAGAATCAGTGGCAAAGGGCAACCTTGGCGGTGTCCAACTCTCACTGGAAACAAGCCTGACTTACTGCCGGCAATATGGACCAAGCTCTGACACCGGTCGTACAGGGACCTAACAGCCCATATTAAAGGGCCCGGTACCCATAATCCCAGAGTACCTCCCACAGGGCCCCCTGAGGGACGCGGTCGAATGCCTTCTCCAAGTCTACAAAGCACATGTAAACTGGTTGGGCAAACTCCCACGTAACCTCCAGGACCCTGCTGAGGGCATAGAGCTGGCCCAGTGTTCCACGACCAGGATGAAAACCACACTGCTTCTCCTGAATCCGAGGTTTGACTATCCGATGGACCCTCCTCTCCAGAACCCTTGAAAAGACCATACCAGGGAGGCTTAAGAGTGTGATCCCCCTATAGTTGGAACACAGTCTACGGTCCCCCTTTTTGAATATGGGAACCACCACCCCAGTCTGCCAATCCAGGGGAACTGCCCCTGATGTCCACGCAATATTGCAGAGTCGCATAAGTCAACACAACCCCACAACATCCAGAGTCCTAAGGAACTCTGGGCGAATCTCATCCACCCCCAGAGCCCTGCTACCGCGGAGTATTTTAACCACCTCGGTGACCTCAGCACCAGAGAATTGGAGAGCCCAACCCAAAGTCCCCAGGCTCCGCTTCCTCAGTGGAAGACGTGCCAGTAGGATTGAGGAGGTCTTCGAAGTACTCTGCCCACCGATTCACAACATCCCGAGTTGAAGTCAGCAGCACGCCACCCCCACTATAAATAGTGTTGGTGGCGTACCGCTTCCCCCCCCTGAGATGCCGGATGGTGGACCAGAATCGCCTCAAAGCCGTACGGAAGTCATTCTCCATGGCCTCTCCGAACTCCTCCCACGCCCGAGTTTTTACCTCAGCAACCACCCAAGCTGCATGCCGTTTGGACTGCCGGTACCCATCAGCTACTTCCGGGGTCCCACAGGCCAAAAAGGCCCAATAGGACTCCTTCTTCATTCTGTCAGCGTCTATCACCGCTGGTGTCCACCATGGGGTTCGAGGGTTGTCGCCACTGAAGCAAACATGAGGGTAACCACCATATTGTGTCTTTAAACACATACAGTGCCACCCAGATGTAAAGGATATATAGGAGGTCAATATTAATACTGACCTCTTTACCTTAATTAATTTACTTATTCAGATTGAATAGTAATTTCACGGATTCTTTTCTTTTTCCGTTTACCCAATATTTCTGTGATCTTTATGATGGATAAGTAAAACAGAAGCCATAGAGTGACAATGGACACGTTAACTTAGTTTGGTGTGCCAAAGACACTACCATTTATTTAGAATAAATCAACTAAATTAACACCATTACACTTGATTGACATGATTTCACTTTCTTTCAATTTAATACGTCAGCACATTTAAATTGTAACAACAGACATAAATACAGGATGTCATTATACTTAGTCTGTGGCTCAGTCTTAGCTTAAAAATAGTTACCAGCTTAGAAATGGAGATGGAGAAATTTAAGAAGGAGAGGTTAAAGGAGGAAGTTATTTATCTTGAGTGTAACCAGAAATGACACTTTCCATCCGACTTCTGCTAAACCCCAGGTACGTTTGTAAACAGCTCTTTACCTTTTGACGACAGCCCGGTAAGAGAAGACCTTGTAGCTTTTCAGATGTACGGGGTCCTTGCGGGGACCAGTACATCTGAGCAGGTTATTCGTTTACCTTCCCAACGTCTCCTGGTTTCGCGTTGGTCATCAGAAAATGCGTCAGCTCCTGGCCTCTGGCTCAAGATAACTTATTCCAGGAAGGAATAAACAAAGTTTTGAGCTTACGCTCGTTCGAAGTGGACTCATAACAACATGTTATTAGTCCTTAACTGGATGACGTGTCCTTAGCTTGTGACTGAGTTCATCCAGCTCTTTGGGACGACCTCATGTCTTGAAGTTCCCAGCAGACTTCTTCGTTCTAGCAAAAGCTTAGAACTTAGTAGAAGATCTGAGAAAGAGAGGACTTGTCCCTTCCCCATTGGTCCAAAAAAAACCAGTCGAGCAGTTCACTTGTTATCATGATTCAAGGTGAAATTCAGAGCAGAGTGAAATTGTTTAGGAAAAGTATCTGAGTGAGAAGACTTTTAGACGCTAGTTAGAGTTTTAGCTGAAACTCAACAAAAACAACTTCTGTGTTAGTCAGTTTGACCTTTTATCTGAACTTTGACACCATTTCATTTGATCAAGTAGTCATGCTTCACATTTAAAGAATAACATAGCATATAACATATATCATGAAAATGACAAAATGTTATTCTTTTGATTACATTAGAATAAAATTAAAGAAGCCAATAGTCTCTTTTGGTGACTATGTTCTCAGATTACAACTATTGGAATAAATGGTAAATGGAGCTTATTTATATAGCGCCTTCCAGCCCCCTCTGAGGAGCCACAAAGCGCTTTACAATACGAGCCATCTACCCAATCATACACACATTCATACACCGTTAGTGGTAGCCTGCCTTGTAGGGCGCTATCCAGGCTTACCGGGAGCAACTCGGGGTTAAGTGTGTTGTAATATAGGACGGGGTCAGTTTACTGACTTACCTATATTTTAGATGTATAAATTGGCAGGGTTTAGACTGACACAAAAATACATCATTAATTAAACGAGTTCTCTCTTTTTCAGTTTAATACCAATAATTCTATACCTTGACCAGATGTAATTCACAGGAAACGTTAAACTTATGTTGGTACAGCAGGACTGCACCATTTATTTAACATAATTATAAATTACATCACACATTTGTACATGATTGGTTGATTATTTTTCCTATAATTAACTTCAGCACAGATGAAATATAGGAACAACAGAACAAGTGAAGGATGATATTTTACTCATTTCTGCAGGTACATTAACTTAGTTTCTGGCTTAGGAAGATAAAGGTTTAGGAGGAAGGAAATGGAGGAAAATTAGTTAAGAGTCAGGGAGTTATCTTGATGTGTTTTAACCAGAAACATGGCAGTTCTCCGGCCGACCTCGGCTACACGTTGGTACCCTTGGCAAAGCATTTGACGACTTTTACCTCGTGAAGATGGTCAGTCTCCCTCGGTCCAGTTTGGTCAGTTCGTTTACCGTTCTCAGCGTCTCCAGACGTGCGCCTTGACTCGAACCGAAAGTAACGGCAGCTCCTGGTGTTGTTGTTCAAGATAAGACGTTCCTTAAAGGAATGTCAATAAAAGAGAGCTTTTTCAGCTGTTGAAGATGACTTATAACTTGGCATGTTATAAGTCTTTAACTGAATGACGTGGTCATTAGCGTGTTGACCAGACGATCATCAGTTCTTTGGGGAACCTCATGGCATTGAGGTCCTCAGCAAACTCCGTCAGTTCCAGCAACAGCTTAGAACTTTAAGGAAGGATCTCAGATCAGTGACTTGTTGTTTCCCCATTGGTCCAAACGAACCAGTGGGATGAAGGTCACTCGGATATCAGTTTTTAGAACAGAGAAGAAGTTGTTTAGAATGAAGAGAGAGAAACAGATTGACTGGAGCCAGCTTCATAAAACAACTGATTGAAACTGCATTCTAACTTCTAACAAAACTGATCGAGTTCAGTCTGACATATTAATTCACTTTCACCGTTTGATTCATCATATGAAGAAGTGATCATTATTTTGAAATACCATTGGATTTCCAACTTGAATTAAACAGTTTGAATTAAACAGTCTTTGACTTAACAAACATTGAATTCAATAATGCTTATACAAGTAACACAAGGTTATTCATTAACACAAAAATAGAGGAATAAGAGAGTCTCTTATGACTTATTGTGTTTTGATTCAAAATAATGTAATAAAATAGTGTTAATGTCTTTTTTCTGAGAGTATCAGTGAAGGTCATCACTGGACAGTTCAAAAACCTTAGTTTGACCCTGGGTAGGTCCACTACATCTCCCCCCTTTTGGAAGCCATCGCCAGTCCTTGGGGATGGGGTCCAACACGAAAGGAAACCTTGAACTGTCTTTGATCTTGAAGTAATCCAGTAAGTGGAAAAGAAAAATCAAAATTATAATCCCATAATGTTTTTGGAAATTCCATACTGTTTGTAGGTAATCCCATAGCGGAAAGCTTGTAATCCTTTGGAAAACAAAGTCTTATAATCCACAGCGGTAATTCCACAACGGTAATTCCATATCGATTAGAGTTGTTGATTTCATCAACAACAATTGTTTTTATCAGCATGTAGAGGGGATCCCTCGAGTGACGCAGAGGAGGCGACCCTTGGATGAAGGTTGAAGACCAACGTTGAAGTAGCAGGTCCCCACATCGAAGGTTGAAGGCTGGTTGGTTTCCAGTCCGTGCCACTCTGGTTCTATGTGTCATGCAATTATGTGGTTTTAGGTGGGCTTATGATTGGGATTTTACATTAGCCTTACCTATATGCACCTGGTATGTAAGCTATCATGGTTTAGATCAGCTACAACTACCAATTAAGGGGTGGATCATGCATCAAAGTTAAATATAGGGATCTACGTCTATAGATGGTTCAGGAGGGCTTCTGTAACGAAGGCCTCTTCTTCCAAACTATTCCTCCATTCATAACTTAGCTTAAAGTTAAACTAAAATAGAAAAGAAAATATAGTTTGGTCTAAATGTCTGTTGTCCTTTAAGACGACGACGTAGGATTTGATATTCCCTATAAATTTTGAAGTCTATGGCGAGACTCATCAAAATGAATAATGATCTAGAATAGAATCGATCGAATCGGTTCAAATTAGAAATTGTGAGATCAGTGTAGATTATAGTACCTTAAGTAGCATTAATCTACAATGACACTTCAATTACTGAGGTTTAACAAAATGAAAACTGCATGTTGGCATAGTTAAATCCATTTAAGTCTTCAACTTATCATTAATAAAAACCTCTTTTGGCTGGGAGTGTTCAGAAAACAATATCAAGCTTCAATAACAACAAAAGTAGCAACTAAGCAACTAGAAAACAACGTTTCACTGCTTCAACTCACTCCTGTCGTCAGATTCCAACGTGTATCACACAATAAAAACAGGTCTTAGCTTTATAACCGATGTCAATTAAATCCTGCAGATTTAAATGGTTGTTAAGGTTAGTTTTTTGTTGTGGGTTTTTAGACTTAGCGTTTCTAAGTTCTAGTTGGAACGGTTTCTTTTCGCAACTAGTATAGTTTAAACTGTTTAGTTTATTTACTATCCTGTGCTTGGACGACCTTAATTTCCCATGAAGTCTGTGAGTTTGCAAGATCTTTGTTGTTTGTGGGGTTATTGAAATCTTTGTCTTTGTCTTGGGCATGACCTAACATCACCCCCCTGAGGTCATGGGGGACCACGAACACAGGTGAGGACGTCCGTCCATGGGCACAAGTTAGGATGCCAATGTTTAGTTTAAGCTGTTTTCGCAGCTGAGAGTAGACAGTACACAGGAACCTTTTAGGTTTCGGCCAACGTTTCTTCTTACGTTTACCTCTCTCTGTGTAATTCAGGTATGTCACAACTGTCGGCGCAGTCGCAGGTGTGTCTGATTGTTCAGACTGCGACGGGTCACTGTCGTTGTGTGTGCTTGCCCCCCCTTTGTCTGAAGAGGGGCTCTTTGAGTCTGTAGAAACTATGTCATTTCTGATTAGTTCTAGACTCAAATGCTCTTGAACCAAGGTTTCCTCGAAAGCTTGGCTGATTGCCGATTTATCTATCCCAGAGGACAGAACAGCGTCTTCGGTGTGGGATCCGTGGATCTCCACACCTTCTTCTACCTGTGGTAGGTAGTGTTCAGTGAGTGCTGATTGTTCCAGCTCGCAGAGGATGTTCTCATGTTGGGCCAGGGTTGGGTCCAACTGTTGGGACTCTTCTGCCTCATCTCTATTTGAAGGTTCACTTACCGGGCTAGTGTTCTTGGTTGAGGAGTCATCCGTGCCTTCTGCGGTACTGTCTGTTAGACAGACCGTGTCATGACCTTCAGGATCTTGTTGTGTGTCAGCAATTGGTTTGCTGTCAACATCCATGGCAATGTAGGTAGTAGTGTGCGCTGAGTTAACCATGTGCTCTGAGTTATCAAAGACAAGGTCACTCAATGTACCAGTTCGGTCATCCTCTGTATCATTCAAGTTTTCAAACAACCAACTTATGTCCACTATCTCCTCAGAGCATAGAGGTATGTTGCCTTTTTTCTGGAACTCCTGTGATTTTCTGCTACTCCCGGACTGTCCAGTCCGCAGTGCAGGGGCAGGAGCTTTGCTCGGTGTAGACCGCGGAGGGTCACTTAAAGAGCGGGCGTCCACCGTTTGTGGTTTTTTGCTTATCTCGGGCAGCTTCGTCCGAGGTGCAGGGACAGGACGTGTGCTCGTCCTTTGAAATCGTTTTATGTACTCTGGGTCTTGTCTGAGCCACTCTGGCTCATTGTTCCAGCGGGCAGGTTCCTGTTGTGGTTTGTTAGTTTGAAAAACATGTTTTTTCTCGCCTTTTTTAGGAGAGGGAGTTGATGAACTTGTCCCTTCCAGCTCCAGCGAGTGGGATTTGACCTTTGTCTTGGTAATGTAGTTCACGCTCTGGTTTTGTTTTTAACCAGATCGGGTCAGGGAGTTGACGAACATCAAAACCATTTATAGCACGCCGTTTTATTTTTAATTGCTCAATCTCACTTTTTAACTCAAGTTGTTCTTGTTGAAAATTTTCTCTTCTGCGAATGTTATCTTGCCTGAACAATTCAAGTATTTCTGTGTGCAGCTGTAAAGCTTCATCACAATCGTTATCTCCCATCTTTTTGTTTTGAATTTGTTTGATCTCACGTTTTAACTTAAGTTTTTCTTGTTGAAAAGTTTCTCTTCTGCGAATGTTACTAAGCCTTAACGATTCAAGCTTTGCTGTGAGCAGCTGTAAAGCTTGATCATAATTGTTATCTCCCATCTTTTAGTTTTGATTTTGTGTGAAAAAAATCAAAAGATTGTTCTCATGTTAGTGTTTGCAAATAAATATTCACTTTTAATGTAGCACTGAGTCAAATAAACTAATCAGCTGAGGTTTACGCGTTTCACTGTGTAATAAGTATTCATAGGTACCTTATTTCAGGTTTTTACCCTCAATGAACTTTGTAAAAGTTAAATGCACTCTTGCAGTGTTAACTTTAAAATAGAACTTACGTTCAAACAACAGTTACTAACTAACCCAGGCAGCCTGATTTCCGTTTTTTCTTACTCAAACACTTATAAAAGAGGGCTGACTTAAATGCAATGACTTCGCTAACATGTGACAGGATGCTGCTTGAGCATGCCTTTAAAAAGATGTCTTGCAGTCTCAGTGAAACTGATTTTGTACTGCATTTGACAGTTATCAGGAGTGAAAAAGGACGTTCTGTTCGTTATTTTAAACTTTTCATTTAAAATAAACTGGAGTCATTAATTTTACACAGAAAAACGTTAAAAATGCCATTTTTAACTAAAAGTGTGCAGTTGTGCACACCAATTCTGTTTAAAATTCAGAGATGTGAAGAGCTTAATGTGGAAACGCTCTGTTCTCCATCATTTTTTTTTTTATTTAATTTGAAAATCAAATAAAAAATGCTTTTTGAGTGTTATTTTAAATCTCTTCAGTATTTAAAATGAGCACAAATTGTGTGTCTGTACCTCTGTTATACTAAAATTTGTATTTAGAATAAACAGGAGTTTTTGTTTGTGTACAGAACAATTTTAAAAGCTGGTAACTCACCATAAAAATGCTGACTTTTTTATGATGTCTTTGGCAAAACTCATCTGTCAACGTCTTTTAACCAACAGGGGGCAGCTTCGAGTCTTTGGCAAAACTCATCTGTCAACGTCTTTTAACCAACAGGGGGCAGTTTTGAGTCTTAATTTATCACGTGGAGACTGATTTATTTCATTCAGTATTTAACTGAAAACTACCTTTTAGAGTTAGTTTCTAGTATGTTCGTGATAAACGCTCGAACTGCGGTCTTGTCAGAGACAAATTTATGTTGTTAGACAGTTTAGATGGCTTAAATGAGTTTTTAAACTTTTAGTGAAACCACTTTTCACCGTGTGTGTGTGAACTGGGTCTGCTTGTTGTCACTCAATGTGCATCAGGAAATGACGACAAGAATGGGCGGGCCAACGCAGCGTGCGTAGCGCGTCACCAGCTTCGTACGTGAGCGAGGCGGAGCTCGCTACAAAATACGTGACGTCAACAAATCAATCACAGCGTATGTAGTCCTTTTCCAAAGCAACCATGGTGAATGTAGTTTTCTTAACTTCGACCAATGAAGTACCGGAAATGACGACAAAGTGGGTTGGTCGCAACGGCGTGCGTTCCCACTACAGCGAATCAGCGTTCGCCACGAGTGATTGACAGCACACAACAGCGAATCAGCGTTCGCTACATGAGTGATTGACAGCTCACAGCTCTCGTTTCATCCAATCACAGCTCATAAACAAACGTGTACTTGGACACGTAGCTCTAACGTTAGCTCGCACAACAGACCACAACTTTATAGACTCTTAAAACAACTCAAACGCTACAAATTAACTTTCCAAAATTCTGAAACATGCGGCGAACACACCTAGACAGGCCAACTTAGTTACGCTCAGTAACACAGCACTGCAGCTGTTGAACAAACACGGACTCACTCGGAGCGCGTAAAGGTCGGTTCCGGTCCACTTCGTCGTGGAGCAGAAACTTGGGTCTGAACAGAACCACTATCCGACTACGTTCTACAGTAATATGCTTCTATGACCTGCTCTAACATGTAAAATGCCACAACAGCAATCTTGTAGATGTTAAATTAGCTTTCAGGCTTCTGACTCGGCGGTCAAACAAAGCGTTGTACAGGAGTCTGCGTGAACTGGACCGAAACGACCAGAACCACCACAGACCACGGCTGACAAAACTTCACCTGAATGCTTCCAACAGCGTCTAACAGAGTTGAAACAATAATAATCTCACAGCTTCAAATGATAAAAACATGCAGAATCTGCCTGCTTTGAACACTTCCAGCCAAAATCATTATCCTCAGAGTTTAAAACTTGGATCCTTTTATGCAAACATGACGTTACAGTTCATGACTGAGACCACAGATATCAATAAACTTTCAGAACCGGTACGGGCCACCAATGTAGTAATATAGGAAGGGGTCAGTTTACTGACTTACCTATATTTTAGATGTATAAATTGGCAGGGTTTAGACTGACACAAAAATACATCATTAATTAAACGAGTTCTCTCTTTTTCAGTTTAACACCAATAATTCTATACCTTGACCAGATGTAATTCACAGGAAACGTTAAACTTATGTTGGTACAGCAGGACTGCACCATTTATTTAACATAATTATAAATTACATCACACATTTGTACATGATTGGTTGATTATTTTTCCTATAATTAACTTCAGCACAGATGAAATATAGGAACAACAGAACAAGTGAAGGATGATATTTTACTCATTTCTGTAGGTACATTAACTTAGTTTCTGGCTTAGGAAGATAAAGGTTTAGGAGGAGAAAAATGGAGGAAGAAAAGTTAAGAGTCAGGGAGTTATCTTGATGTGTTTAACCAGAAACATGGCAGCTCTCCGGCCGAACTCGGCTACACGTTGGTACCCTTGGCAAAGCATTTGACGACTTTTACCTCGTGAAGATGGTCAGTCTCCCTCGGTCCAGTTTGGTCAGTTCGTTTACCGTTCTCAGCGTCTCCAGACGTGCGCCTTGACTCGAACCGAAAGTAACGGCAGCTCCTGGTGTTGTTTTCAAGATAAGACGTTCCTTAAAGGAATGTCAATAAAAGAGAGCTTTTTCAGCTGTTGAAGATGACTTATAACTTGGCAAGTTATAAGCCTTTAACTGAATGACGTGGTCATTAGCGTGTTGACCAGACGATCATCAGTTCTTTGGGGAACCTCATCATGGGTTGAGGACCTCAGCAAACTCCGTCAGTTCCAGCAGCAGCTTAGAACTTTAAGGAAGGCTCTCAGATCAGTGACTTGTTGTTCTTCTCCGATTGGTCCAAACAAACCAGTGGATGAAGGTCACTCGGATAGGAGAAGATCAGTTTTTAGAACAGAGAAGAAGTTGTTTAGAATGAAGACAGAGAAACAGATTAGACTGGAGCCAGCTTCATAAAACAACTGATTAAAACTGCATTCTAACTTCTAACAAAACTGAGGAGTTCAGTCTGACATTAATTCACTTTCAACGTTTGATTCATCATATGAAGAAGTGATCATTATTTTGAAATAACATTGGATTTCCAACTTGAATTAAACAGTTTGAATTAAACAGTCTTTGACTTAACAAACATTGAATTCAATAATGCTTATACAAGTAACACAAGGTTATTCATTAACACAAAAATAGAGGAATAAGAGAGTCTCTTATGACTTATTGTGTTTTGATTCAAAATAATGTAATAAAATAGTGTTAATGTCTTTTTTCTGAGAGTATCAGTGAAGGTCATCACTGGACAGTTCAAAAACCTTAGTTTGACCCTGGGTAGGTCCACTACAATATATTCACTGCTATTTGTTATTTGCAAGGTGCGTTCTAGCCATTGCGTCATAAAAATGCGTCGGCGTTTGACCCCTCCTTTCTCCACCCGAAAACTGCTATGCACTGCAGAGAACTATTTTATTTAAAAAATACTTTTATATATTAATTATTTGATGCATCTGTGTACAAAAAAATCAAAGCTGAGTAGCTTCTCTTTCTAAAGATGTTTTAGCATCATGTCACAACACCTTTAAGAACAAGGACAAAAAGGTTCTTGTTACTTCTGAGCTCCAGTCTTCTGTTTGCCTTTTTGTTCCATTAAAAAAAAAAACTAAAGCTGTAAGAAAAGTATGTTAAATCTCAAAATCCCTGCATGGATTTTCTGGCTCTACAAACTGAGAAGATAGCAGTGAGCCATAAACCCAAATCCAAACTTCAATAATGATGTCTGAGGCTCTACATCCACGTTTTACTGCACCCAGAGCCTGATGGGAAACAAATAAAGTCCTGGAAACTTCCTGCCTGATTGTTGGCAGGCGCTGCGGCTCAGGCCGGCACATCTGTGGGACAGCTGCAGAAAACTGGCTGCAGCCACCGCCCCAGAAAAGCAGCGTTCGTGTTCGACGCGCACCGATGAGCGTGTGCTCTCCGAGTAACTCCGGCGGGATCCCGTATGCTCCGAGGGGTCGCTGAAAGTTGAACGTGAAGTAGCTGAGGCTGTAAAACTTTGTCGATTTAATGGGACATTTACTGGTGACACTGAATCCACGAGGTCATCTGTGGACCCCCCGCTGACCCGGCTCCGCCTCGACAGGAAGAAAAACGGGCGGCCGTTAAACAACCGGAGGCCACGGGCTGAAGGGTCACCACGGCTTGTTTAAATCAGGTCCTACTTGGCACCGTAAGGCGTCACAGCCCAGCTCTGGGCTTCACCTCATCACAACCGGAGCAGCTACAGTTCTGATCCAAACCTGCTGAGCCAGATTCTAGAAGGTTCTGTCAGACTGGAAACTTAAACTCACCTACATCTGCCTGGTGCTCATCAAAGTCAAAGTCAAAGTCAAAGTCAACTTTATTGTCAGAACTGCAATATGTACAGGACATACACAGGATTGAAATTGCGTTTCTCTCAGTCCCTCGGTGCAACAGTAACCATCTAAACACTAAACACTAAAACATTTAATAAACATAAGCATAAAATAGTAAAAGTGTAACACTGTCCTGAGTTTTTTCATAGTAGTATAAAAGTATGAAAATTTACACCAACACTGAAACACCAAACACCCCTAAAACACCAAACACCCAATGAACATAAGCATAAAATGAAATAATAAAAGTGTAATACTGTCCTGAGTTTTTGCATAGTAGTATAAAAAGTATAAAAAGTAGGGATGCACCGATACCAGATTTTTGAAAACCGAGTACAAGTACAAGTACTTACATTAAAGTACTTGCCGATACCAAGTACCGATACAAGTACTAATTAATATTTTTTTTAAACATTCTAATTTACTTAAACTGTTTATTTTCATTAGACACTTCAAACATAAATAAACAAAGTACATTACTATTGGTAATCTGTAAAGTATGTCCAAACTTGTACAAAAAAATAAAATGTTTTACATTTGAACTCTTACATAGTCAATGAAATGAAATGAAACTGGTATCGGGTCCTGTAGTATCGGAGCCCTTTTATGAGTACGAGTACGAGTACACGCACATGGTATCGGACCGATACCCGATACAGTACTGGTATCGGTGCATCCCTAATAAAAAGTATATCTATAACATAAACTGAAGGTTCTAGCATTGACATTTGCAAAGAGTGGCACAGCAGCATATGAGTTAATGTACACAGTATATGTATGAGGAGGTAGTTGATGTTGGTATAGAGGCAAAGTGGCATATGCAGTAAGGCACATAAGGCACATTTGGCATCCTTAGATAAGGCTAGTCAGAGAATACTGTATATGTATCTGCAGTAGTGTAGATATAAAAGTAGTGTGAATGTAAACAGTAGTAATAAATGTAAAACAGTAGTAATAAATGTAAACCGTATTAATAAATGTAAACAGTGAATGTAAACAGTAGTATGACTATAGGCAGTGATGTAATACAAACATTAGTGCAAATATGAGAAGTAGTGCAAACTGAATGAGCACATGACCGAGAGTTTAGTGAATAACCCGTTTGATGACACAGAATGTACTTTGATGTACTCATGTGGTACATGAGGTGGAACGATAAATAAATTACCTTGAATCCTTAAATTTCACATCCTTCAACCATTTGCATTATTAACAGAAATGCATCATGAACATTTCCGGTACGTCGTATGTGCCACAAGACTTAAAATCTATTCAAATACGCTTCATTTCTTCACATTTTGACTCACGAATTTTAAAAGACGCCAACATATATGGCAAACTATCAAAAAAATATAAATATCAGGACGTCTTGGCTTTCCAAACCGTACTAAATCTTCATCAACATGAGCTACCTGAACCTGCGTCAGCGTTAAATAAACGTTCCTGTTGCAAACGTGGAGCACGCTTCTCGCAGGCGGTTTGACAAACCCATTCAAAACTGGAGCGTTGGAATATTTTTGGAAAACGATGACCTCTGTCTCAGCGGGGCAACACACGGCCTTCCATCTTCTGATTGCAACGCATTCAGGGGCCGTTACGCTGCATGTGTTTACTCCCTAAGCATCATCCCACAGTATTTTCTATTAACCTAGTGCACGAGGAAGAAAGGTTTTATTGCTCAAGAAAATAATTGATGTTAAAACACCTCCCATGTGCTGTAACACACAGTTTGAATGAAGCAGTCATCAGATTTGTGTCATTAATGCAGTTCCCTTATTTGTTTCCTTTCAAAGTCAATAACTACACAAAGAAAGATGATTTAGTGTTGATAAAACTGTGACTTTTAAGTCGTACGTTCAGTAGTTGTGAGAATAAAAACAATGGAACACAATGAGTCATTTGAAGCCAAAAAAACGGTTGATATAAATGCAGTTTATGCCTCTTAGAAAACATCACAGCTCCCGGAGTATTACGCCAGATAAAGTGCAGTCCAAAAGCCCCCAAAGTGCTGCCTCCACTGCTGAGACTTCTGCTAAACTGACTTGGCACTGATTGTATTCTTCCAAAACAATCAAGTGGGGGCTGAGAGTTGCAGAGACCAAATGGGCCAACGGAACAAGATAATCAAGCAAATAATCAATCCATCTATCAGCACAGAAAAAGATAAAGCCGAATGACAAAGCTCATGTAAAAGTGAAACAAGTTCTACGAACACAATACAGCACATTATTCTTGGTCTGTGAGCTGTACTGTGTCAGCAGTAAGTGTCGTTTGTTGGGTTTGGCAAGTTCTAAAGGGAAATTTATCTGGATTTGAAGTAACACAAACATCTACTGTAATTATAATTCCAGATAAACTGCTTTATTGTCAGGCGGCTTCATCTGCGAGATGGAAGAGAAAAAAATGGCGTTAACACGATATGTCGGTCTTTTCAGGAGGAAACTGGCAAAACGTTGACTGGGATTTTAAAAATATTAGGACCACCTGCTCCTCCATGGAAAAACAGTCCAACTTATGATCCCTGACTGATTTTACACTATTAAACTCACTTAACAGACGGAGAAATGCTGAACAGGCGGGCAAATCGTTGAGTGTTTTATACGACCGGTGGTCCTAATGATGTGTAAGCAGTGGACGTACAGCTACAAGTTCTGCTACAAATCATCTGTCATTTTTTTCTTGTAGTTCTTGCACGGACCACCGTTCACTAATGGGGTGCTACATGGAAACAGGTTTTCCAGACAAATTATTATTTGTCATTTCTAAAAAATAGCCTTAGTTTTTAGAACCGAAACACCACGAAAACATCAAAAACGCTGCAGTTGTATGTTAGGTGCTGTAATGCTGCCAGAAAAATACACCAAAACCATATACAGCACAAGTATAATGCTTGAATTCTGGGTTACAAACTGTAAACACCAAACTCAGTGTTTAATTTCTCTTTGGATAGACTGGTGTTTTAAGATTTCTTTTAC
>JBBPBX010023290.1:6046-18396 GCA_038048925.1 Garcialebias charrua | reverse complement strand
ATTTTTTTGGGTTATATCACGAAATTTATCGTTATCGTGATATACTCTGAAATATCACGATATAATTTTTGAGCCATATCGCCCACCCCTAGTTCCAACTTACGCATTTTCGTGTTACGAGCAACTCGCAGGAATGGAACTCGCTCGTAAGTCAGGGACTACCTGTACTTTGAAACCCGTTTCTGAAAAGTACTGTTTTGGAGCTCCTAATGCATTATTTCCATGTAGACCCAAGTCTGAAACAATAAACTTGGACAATCCATGACAGAACCCAAAGAAAGTCCACCAGAATACATTTACGGTACTTTTAAAAGAACAATGTCATATTGAAGAGGGAAATGGTCAGACTTTAGGCCTTATTTATTGAATTGGTTAGTGTAGGAGTTCCAGTTTTTTCCTTACAGCGCTTCGACACCAGATGGCGCCAACAGGCTCACACCTGCTGACCATTATCCTAATGAGCTGTAGTAGTATAACTGGACGGTGATGACTTCAATCCGACGCTGGTGCATTGTCTGCCTACTGGTAGTTGTGTTCCTGGTGACTTTACCGTTGCTAGTGTTTTGTAAAGACTAAACATTTGTCTCGTGTTTCAGCACTGACTCCTGTGTTCCTCCTGTGAATTGGACCTCCTTGGTTTCATCGTTAAAGCCTCCTAGTGATTCCTCCAGCCGTTCCTCGACTTCCACCTGCCCACCGATCTATACAACCTTTCTGGAACCTCCTCATTTCTGACTACTGGAACTATTGGACCCTCACCCATGTGATGACCTTTGTCTCCAATAGTAAGAGACAAACAACATCTTGAATCACACTCAAGGATCCAAACCATCATTTTAACTCTTGTCCTTACTCTCCAGGGTTCCAGTCCCTCCCAGTTGAGTTGCAACGCTACTGTTGATTTCACATTGTGTAAATAAACAATTAACTATTCCCTGGTCTTTGAGTTGCTCTTTTTGGTCACGTTTTTATTAGGGATGGGGCCGATCCGATCCAGTATCGGCATCCGATACCAGCATAATTTACATATTGGATTTTCCAATCCAAATTGCCAATACCGGTATTTCCAATCCATAATGTATGTCAAAGAGTACTTATATTGCACCATACTCTGTGACTTCTGTCTTAACATCATGTGAGTTAAACCCAAAGAAGACACTCTGAGCCTCACAACAGGAAATACCCAAACTTTAATAGCACACAAGAGGAAGGTCTATATCACAGACGTCCTTCTGACTCAAGGTGCAGCCCGGAACACTAAAATACTGCTAAGCATTATGGGAAATCAACACAGTCCACTCCCCGTTTTTTAGTTTAGTTTTTGATTGTGGCACTATGAGTTGTAATTCTTGTTGGTTTTGATCAACGGATACAGATTTAAACTATACATTGAATTTACATTTATAAATTCAATGTATAGTTTAAAAATCAAAACCAACAAGAATTACAACTCATAGTGCCACAATCAAAAACGAAACTAAAAAACGGGGAGTGGACTGTGTTGATTTCCCATAATGCTTAGCTGTATTTTAGTGTTCCGGGCTGCACCATGAGTCAGAAGGACGTCTGTGATATAGACATGCCTCTTGTGTGCTATTAAAGTTTGGGTAATACTTGTTGTGAGGCTCAGAGTGTCTTCTTTGGCTTTAACTCACACAATGTTAAGACAGAAGTCACAGAGTATAGTGAAATACATGTACTCTCCGTTCAAGAAATTCATTATTACAGCCTCATATACCTGAACGGTATCAGATCAGAAAAGTATCGGTATCAGTCGATACCAGATTTAAGTATCGGATCGGAAGTAAGAAATGTGGATTGGTGCATCCCTAGTTATTATTTGGGTATTGAGTAAATCCTTACAGTTAGACTGAAAATGTTACTTTTAGAGAAAGACATATTGAAGTCTATACAATCGAGAATGCATCGAAGTAGCAAGAAATGAACAAAATATTGCTGAGTTAAGAATGTGTACTGGTCCACTGACCTTTGTTGCTAAATCACAGGCTAAAACTGTTTTGTTTTTCTTTCAAAACAAAGTGAATTGTTCTACGTATATTTGGAAAACTGTAAATCTGGTTCATAAATTGGTAGCCTGGTTAAAACCAGACCCTTGTCCTTCACTTCGCTTCGTACTAGGGTCTGGGATTTCTCTCATAGACAAGGATTTCTCCAGTAGATTTTTGACCGGACCAATCAGAGAACAGAAGGCGGAGTTTTGTTAGCTTAGCCTGGCGAGGTCCAGGCTATTCAGATAAATAGCTCAGAAACCACTCGGTGGATATTTTTTCTGCTACCAGTGTGTAATTATATGGCTCTAATTTACTGACTGTTGGCCTAGATGAAACATTTGAGATAAAATTCGATTTTTTATCATTTATTTTCGTAGCGCACCCGAGGCTGTTTGGAAAATGTCAAACCGAAACAATTTAAATCCAGCAGATTTGACCATTTCGTGAATTGATTTAGGAACTGTTAAGCTCAGGAACACTTCTGATATAACGTCAGCTAAGAAATATATTTTTTCTCAGCAAAGAAATAATAGTTTTTTACCTTGTTTTCATGAAAATTCCTTCGTGGCGGCAGCCATTTTAACTGACGACGTCAGTCGACGTCGTTCAAAACTCCGCCTTCTGTTCTCTGATTGGTCCGGTAATCCGCCTTCTGTTCTCTGATTGGTCCATTCAAAAATCTACTGGAGATATCCTTGTCTATGGGAGAAAGTCCAGACCCTAGTCCAAAGCGAAGTGAAGGACAAGGGTCTGGTTTTAACCAGGCTAATAAATTGGTGGATGTGATTTCTAAAAGTTGGCAGTGGAATTGGCCATTGATAAACCCTATACCCCCAGCATCTTTCTTTAACACAAAAGAACTACAGCCATATGAAATAAAAGCTTGGATATGGTTCTGAAACTGTTTGGACATTTTTACAGCAATCTTTCCAAACGTCATTTCCTCTGATAACAGGAACGTTTCAGACTTTTCAGAGCACCCTTGTTTTGGCCGCCTCCACTTCTCAAGCTAGAACATTGAACATTGTTTGTGTTTCAGTTCTACATCAGAGCCCCTGCGGAAATCCCATGATACTCATCACTCTATCGGATCGGCTGCTGCCCCGGAGGTAATGAAGGCCGACAGGAGCCGACACAGCTATCACATGGAAAAATAAAAGGGGTTGTGATTGAGGCCGTTGTGACAAACCAATATGGTTTCCACAACAAAACACAAACAAAAAGTCTAGTTTTGGTTGAATGCTTGCAACTTAAGCTCAGAGTCAAATTTATGATTTTAGGACATTAAGAAACTTTGGACTCTGGAGAAAGGGGTGGGGCATGAAGGGGTTTTTCCTTCAGGTTCCACAAGCTTCTAATTTAACTGATGAATACTATCTATTTATATCTGCTGAAAATACCGTCCCTCACTCGAAGCAAAGTCACTAATTCTCTGGCCTGCCAGGAACACAGGACAGCTTTGTGTTGACTCAAGGTCGTTCTCTGTTCCTTACTAAATCTTGCCAAGACCTTGTGCTCACAAGTTTCCTCTGAGGACAAAGACTTTTTTCTCCTGGAAAGCAGCGAAGGAAAGCGAGACTGCTCTGCTCATGACATGGAGTTTTGTCCTGGTTAGATGTCAGCTTCGAGCTAATTTTTTATCAGTGGCACCAAACAGTGAATGATAAATTGATTTTGAAATAAATAATTAAAATAACCATTACAAAAACAAAACAGAACAGCTGAAATGATGAGACAAAACTTAAATACACCTATGCCATGTCATAGTGAGAGAGACTCAGTGAATGGTCTCCGAACTTGAAGATATTACAGTCTTGACATAAAAATCTATACAGCTATGACTTTTCTTTTGTTTTTGTAACCAAAATACATTCAGTTTTTATTTTCATTGAATCAACTTACTGACTTTAAAAAAAAATCACCAAAATCAGTTCACTTTTTAACGTCTTTACTTATTTAATATGAACCCCTGATTTAAACAAGTTGGTTTCATCTGCAAGTTCAAGTTGTAAACACTACTTGAGCTTGAAACATCATAGTTTAATTTTATTACTCAACTAATTTAATTTAAATGCATTTCAAAGAATTTTGGTCCAAACACTGGACCCTGTGGAACACCACTGGAAATTTTTTTCTTAGCTGTGATTCTATATTTTTGATTTTTTTAAATTAATAAAACCTATTAACCAGATACTCCATCTATTCAGCCATTATCTTTACCCACTTCTTCTTTTTCGTATTGTGGGGGTCAATGGTGCCCATGTCCAGCCGTCACTGTGCAAGAGGCGGGGGACACCCTGGACAGGTTGCAACTAACGACTAACAAGACAAAAAAAACCATCAACTTTCTCACTCACACCTAGGGACAATTTAGAGTTACCAATCAGACTAACATGCATGTTTTTGCTATGTGAACTGGAGCACCTGAAGAAAACTCGCATGCACAGAGAACATGCAAACGCCACCAAAAAAGGCCCCCGGTCGGGATTTGAACCAGTGTGACCTGCTCGTTGAGAGGTGGCAGCTATACCAACTGTTCCACCGTGCTGCCTTTATCCAAGTATTGTTTTACCTAATAATTTGCTAAACCTCTTATTTTACATTGTTTATGTTTTATCTTGAGCAGTGAATGATCAAAGTTTTACATAAATCAGAAACACCCCACAGCTCGTTTCTTATTACAGTTGTTATATTTGTTTAATAGTTCCAACTTAGCTAGAAACATCAATCCGTTACTTGATCATCACTAAGTAATTCAAGTTTCTCCATGAAATCAGAGGATAATCAATAATCTGCATAAAGTTTCTTGTTTAAAGGTTATGCAACAACTTTGCCCAACCTGCTCTCCTGAAAATCCCAGCAAACTTTCCAACCAAATATTTCACCTCAGCTCCAAATAAGTTCTCACTACCCACATGACTCCTCTAAGGTCTCTATGATGCATCATGCATTCACCTCCTGTTTGTTCCACAGGCAGTCTACAAACAGACAGGCTGTTGAGACAGGTCTGAGTAAAGGAACGACTTGTTCTGTTGCATTTATCAGCAGCAAAGTCGAACACGTTTGCCCAAAACGTCAAGAAGGAAAGGACTATCTTCAGGCGCGCTGTGTTGTTTTGGTCTGCTGAGATCCAGGCTTTAGGTAAAACAGCTCAGAGGTTTAAAACAAAGGCAAACAAATAAACGTAAAAGCCCTCCAGTTTGTTTTAGCCTCTTCATTTACCTTGAATATGAACATCTCTCCCCTTAGGATAGCCAGGGTGTTGAAACCTCCATCGCAGATGTTTGGTTTGGCGTTGGGATGGGAAGGGCTGTCTCCTGGGGGGAGCCTCGGGGGTCGCGTCTGCCTATCAGGTTTGCGGGGGTCTGAGGGAGGATGGGAGCGAGGAAGGGGCGCCGTGGGCAAAGGCTTGGTAGGCTGGAGATTCTTATCAGGCGGCCCTGGAGGAAGTCAGAGGAACATATCTTACTTGTTGCAACTCACGAAGCTGCAAAAACCATTTGTTAAACTAACTGAATGGTGTGATAAAACACACTACAATGTAAAGACAAGTTGCTTTTATGGTGGACAATAATTTCAAGGCAAAGAGTAGTGATGTAGCTAAAATAAAACTGAAAACGGAGCAAAAACAAAGTTTTGAGACAAATAACATCACCATATTTGAAGCATTTGTAAAGATGTGTATGATACTGTTTATTGCATGCAACCAAAAGGCAAACATTTGTATTTTTACCTATGTGTGTGTCGGTTAGCAAAATATTTCATGAACCACTGAACTGATTTTTGTGAAATATACAACTATTTAACTTTTGGAGTCATTTGAATTTAAGATGGTCACCACAAATAATTAAACTTAGCAAACACAGAATTGGCTTTAATATTAGTCAGTCAATATTAGAACATTACAATATTAGAACAGTCAATATTAAAAGATATTGAGTAAAAATGTGATGTGGTAGTAAATGGTAAATGGAGCTTATTTATATAGCGCTTTCCAGCCCCCTGTGAGGAGCCCCAAAGCGCTTTACAATACCAGCCATCCACCCATTCATTCAGACATTCATACACCGGTAGTGGTAGCCTGCCTTGCAAGGCGCCATCCAGACCTACCGGGAGCAACTCGGGGTTAAGTGTCTTGCCCAGGGACACAACGACACATGGTGGGCGGATGCGGGATTCGAACCTCCAACCTTCCGATCAGGGGTCGACTGCCATTACCACTACACCACGGCCGCCCAGTAGTAGCTGAGAGTTCTCTTGAATTCATAGTTCAACGCTAACAGATTACACAGGATCTCACAATACGTATGCCTGTCACGATTACAAATTTTGCTGGGCGATTAATTCTTAGAAATGATTGCGATAAACGATAATATTGTTTGAAATTTGACAATAATTAGCAATTATTGTAAAATTTAAGAAGAAATGTTAGTTAATTTTATTTTGAGTGTAGTATCTTTTTTGACCATGCTCGGCACTGTTTGAACCAAAGGAGGGATAGTGAGGGAGCGAGCAGCGTGTCTCTACAAAAAATGGGAGGGAGGCCCCTTGATGTGACATGGGCTGTCTCTCCTTCTATTTTTTTCCCGGTTCTCAAAATGGCAGACGCTCGGTGTGTTTGAGCTATTTAGCATAGTATTTGTCACATAAAACTTTTGATTGAAAAAAAATCTATAAAAAAGTTATTCGCTTCTTTTTGCAGAGAAAAACAACTTTTTACACGAAGGTACAGGTTTCAACCGTGAATTTTGGAGCTTTGACAAGACTGAGGTTTTTTTTCCCCGAGGTCGGCCTAGCTTAGCTCGTAGCTTAGCTTCTCAGCTTAGCTACTTTTAACAATCCAAAAATGCAATTTTGGACGGTTAAAACGGATTGTAAAGAGGAAGGGAGGGGTCAGTGAAGAGCACCGGAGTTGAGCCTTTTGTCATCCAGTGTCTTCAGTAGAAAGAGAGACACGAAGAAACGATAAAGCCGATAAATAAAAATGAGGTTGATAATTTTCATTTATCATGTGATTAATTGATTTATTGTTTATTGTGACGGGTCTAACAATATGGAATAATAGTAGTAGTAATAATAGGAATTCAAATAGAAAAACTACTTATAAGAGACAAGAAAGAAAACATAAAATCTACAAGAAAATCTTCAAATCTACAGAATATTCAAAAAGGCGTTCAATACAAGATCAACTGGACTTTATTTGTTACAGTTGATCTTGTATTGAACGCCTTTTTGATTTTATCATGTCCTGGACGACTGAGAATCTTCACCAGCACATACAGAATATTATACGCCTGACCGCAAACTATTACACAAAGACCTATAGTAATGGCCCTGACAAGAAAAGACCTTGTATAACCTTTGGCCTTGAGGTGTGACCTTGATCATAAAGCTGGGATGATAAAAAAAAAAAAATCAAGTACGTTTCCCCTAGATCAGCTCTGTTGGAGGGGCGCTCGTCATACTTTTACTTATTATTTTGTTAATGGGAGGGGAGGAATCCCATTTGTGTTGTCTACCCACTAGCTTACTAGCTTAGTGCTACATTGCTGCCAGCTTTTATCGACAACGGGGGTTGCAGTGGAGAGATGTGTCAGTAGCATTTTTGCTAGTTCGTTTTGCGCCCCATGCTACATCAATACCGACAGTTGTCGACTTGGGGGGCTATGTGTTTGGTAGGTAGGGCACTCCGCTCTGTTGACGGGGCGGGGCACCCTGATTATATAATGGTAGGGGAAACACTGAAGTACCATGCTGTCTAGTGGTGGTAGAAATTTGGAACAAATTTTGGCAAATTATCTTGAGCAGATCAGAAGTTATGGCCTGGACAAACGAAGATCTTGTTTTAACATTGACCTTGATTTGTGACCTTGACCTTGAAGCTGACATGATGAAAAGAGTATGCAATACTCTGTCCAGTGATGATATATTTGTGTATGACAATTCATTCAATTATTTTGATCCGATCAGACGTCATGAGCGGGACAAGAGAAAGTTTATGGACATACAGAAGTTATACCGTAATACGTAAAATATTCAATAGTAGTAAAAAAAAGAGATCTTAGAGACCTTAAGAGGACAGATGCTGGTTATTTTAACACAACAGATGTAACAAGTTCTGATGAAATTTAAACAAAGAGGTTTTGATTCGTGGCTGATGGAGACCCAGGCATGGCTGATAGTCATTTAACATTCATGAGCTACAAGAGAGGGGGAGTGTGACGCGTTCAGGGGGCAAACAGAGGGAGGACAGAGCACAAATAGGTGGGTTGGGTGCATGAATAATTGAGCAAACGATGACTCGTGAATAACGCTCTGTAACTGTGAGGATATGAGTTGCCATGTGTTGATTGGGGTCACATTGGGTGCGCCTTGTGTTGATACAGAAATAGATGAACGCAATATGAAAGTGGCAAATGTGACAAACAGTCCGTCCATTTCTCCAAGTACCGGAAGGCGATTTAAATGAAGAACACACACTGTGAGAAGTTATTACGCACCTAAAGTGGTTATGGAAAAGTAACACAATGACTCAACGCAGTTTTAATGGTTGTGAAGGAGTAGAAAATGAAAGTAAGTAATGGGTAAAATCGGAAATGGGAATGGGAAACGGGAAAGGTAAAACCAAACTTGCATGTTTACTACAAGAAACATACACATCTCCAGATCCAGATTAGTGGAGACAACGTACACTCACTGACCAAAAAAGTGTTATCAGGTTGTTGCCACATCTAGTCAAAGCAGCGAGAAAGAATTTGTAGACAGAGGGGATGCCTTGTAGACTCATTAGACGGTATTACCAGCACTGGATGGAGTTTTTTCAGGGATCATTTTGTAGGTTTGCATGACCCCGGGTGGATAAATCATAAAACCACCCAGCATGTGGGGCATAGAGTGACACAATGCCAGAACCAGTGGGTACCTGGGGGTTGCCAAGATAGACCACACCAAAGGAAGGTTATGGTAATGCGTGTCAAGCATTACAACATCCTAAGATATGCACTGGCACCGTCCATTCATTTTGACGTAAGGTTATGGTAATGCGTGTCAAGCATTACAACATCCTAAAAGATGTGTGCCACAGGACCAGATTCTTTCCAAAACATTGACTTATCATTAATCGTGTGTCAATGACTGGAATTAGCTGGACTACGGGTTCACCCTTTGATCTGAAGACGGCAATTAAAATCAGAGAATAGACAGCAGCTTGGTTTCAAAAACATAAAACAAATACAAACAAACAATTAAAACAAATACATGTACAGGTAAATCAGGAAGACGTTTGACCTCTTTTTGTTTGTCTCAGTTTGGCAGCTGATCCACCAATGTTACTGTAAAAGTTCCAGCGTTTTCCATTGCTGCTATTTTACACTAGAGGGCGCCAACAGATCCACACCTGAGGATCATTCACCTGATGAGCTGCAAGGACTACTTAAAGGACAACACCCACCATGTTTTCAAATTGCATCGCCATTAATATGTAGTAGTGACTTAAATAATAAAACAGGAGCGTTTTATTGATATTGTAGAGAAATAACGCTAAATGTGTTATTTCATGACTTAAAGGAGATTTAACGCAGCAGCTCCGGCAAAATCTGCCCCTCTCCATATATGGGCATCGACGTCATTCAAGGATCCATCTTGAGACGGAGACAGAGTTAAAAAGTAGCTTTCTTATTTCTGACCAGAGTAGTTACGAATACAACTAAGAAAATGCCGAACCGATGTGTTGCCCAGTTCTGCAGCAATACCTCGAAGGATGGCGTTAGTGTTCATTATTTCCCCAAAATCAAAAGGATTCAGAATGCTGGATAAAGTTTGTTCAAGTCAAACGAGCTGACTTCATTGCTCCATCGCGTAGCAGTGTTTTGCGGGTAGGACAATTTAATTTTTTAATTTTTGACATCAGAACAGAATGAATAATAGAGCAGGCTTTTAAATGTACCATAGTTTGTTAATATTCACGCCACTTTTTCATGAAAGTCTGTGTCGCTATCCTGTGGCTAGTTAGCATAATGCTAATGCTAGTTAGCATAATAATTTGTCCATCAGTTCTCGTTTTTTCTCGGCATTACATTGCACAGAAATAATAAACATCCCCCAATGTCTGAGCTAGGCACAAACGTAACTGTGAAGTGTGTACAACTCTGCAGCCGCTCTGTGTGTCCGCGGCATCAGCCTCGATGACGTCGGTTCACAGCTATGAGTGTCCGGGTCTGAGCTCTGTGTGTCCGCGGCATCAGCCTCGATGACCGTCGGTTCTCAGCTACGAGTGTGCGGATCTGAGCTCTGTGTGTCCGCGGCATCAGCCTCGATGATCGTCGGTTCTCAGCTACGAGTGTCCGGGTCTGAGCTCTGTGTGTCCGCGGCTGCAGCAGCGGGTGAAGTGAGGTTTTAGCACTTACATGTGTAAGGATGGAGGATAAAAAATGACTGGTTATGACTGTGTGGCGAAGTCGGAATGTAAGATCCATTGCAGTGCCTTCTGACTGGATCCTTTAACTACGTCATTCCGGAGTTCGGCAATCATCGGCGGGGTTTCCGGATGCTTCCGGGACTCCGTTGTTTTTTTTTTTTTACACTCGCCTGGCCCAAATGCAAAAATGAAAATAGACATCATATTAGGGGTGGGCCATATCGTCTCGTTTACGATAATACCGGTGGATTTTTTGACACCGGTGAAAAAAATTATATCGCGGCATCCTATGATGACGTCATTTGACTGCGTCACTTTGCGATAACGGTGGTTTTGTGGAGGAACGCGGACCGCGTGAAGCAGCAGACAGCAGCCGGTGTTCCGTGGAGACTGCCTTCATGTGGAGATGCCCTACATTTTGTTAATACGCATGCGCGCGCACACCGCGAGGAGGAGGAACGAGCTAGCATTAGCCTCATAGTTGCATCTCGTAGCTTCACCGGGCAGCCGGCTTTGTGCGATCAGAGGTCCCTGGAGCTCGCCTCGATGTCGGACTGGAAGCCGAAGACATCGGGGGACAACGAGCTAACTTGGAATAATAAAGCCGACAACCTTTTAGGAGGTGCGTGCAGCTAAACCGGACTGCCCGGAGCTGCGGGTTCGGGGGCTAAATGCTAACAGCTGAACGCGGCGCGCACAGACTGCGGCGTCGGTAAGTCATTAAAACTTTTTCTGTCTCCAACTGTATGAAGTTAGGATACTAACAGTCCTTCTGTAAAGGGTTTAAACTGCGTGGTGCTACAGAAAGCTGCGAAGCTCAGACGTAACGCAGCGGTGCTAACAACTGGAGCTAACAGCTGGAGCTAACAGCAAACTGATGACAGAAGCTGCCGCTTAAAGTAAGAAATTATTATTTTTATTTACTGTATGCTCTTTTAAAATGTGTTAAAGTGTTAGAATAGTCATTACCGCACACCTCAGTGGCGGCTGGTGCGGTATATATATTTTTGCTTGTTAAATATGAATATTTTTTTTGTATTCTGGTGACTGTTGTGAAATATCGTCTGATATCGTTATCGGGGTATTTCAAAAAATATATCGTGATATCATTTTTTGGTAATATCGCCCACCCCTACATCATATTCTACTACAGTAATTGTCCAATATGGTGAATTGTTACTGTCATGGTGGGTGTTGTTCTTTAAGCAGTTGATGACCGCAATCTGACACTGGGGCATTATCTGCCTTTTGGTAGTTGTGTTCCTGGTCTTTAAATTGCTACCAGTGTGTTGTGAAAAAGTAATCTTGAATCTCCTGAGCCTCCTAGTGATCTCTCCAGATGTTCCCTGCCTTCCACCACTTTGTGTGAGACCCTTTTGGAAACCTTTGGATTTCACCCATGTGACAACACTGCCTGTTCATCATAAGGAATCTGAACATCAAAACCAATCTCCGAGAGGAGCCATCTACTAACGCTGTTCCCTACTCTCCAAGGTGCCAGTCCAGGTCTACAGATCCTACATACTATTCATTATTATTCACTCACGTAAATAAACACAGCTAAACTTTCTCCTGGCCCTGAAGTCGTTGTTCTCAGTCTCATACTATCTGGGTATAGAGCCAAACCTTACAATTACCTCCCAGCAGGCTCCATTTCTTTAGCCGGTCCCAAATATCAGCCCAGAGCTGTGTTGACCTGCTGGGTCAATCAGCTCCTTTCATGAATAAGAACACTTGAGACCGGAGAACATGAGTCTAATCAGTTCGTTCAGCTGATCTGACTATACAGAGAACGTGGTGTTTTATGTATTCTTCTTAACCAGCTACAGATGGAGGTGCGTGAATGAATGTTTAAAGAATGAAGGGCGGCCCACTCACAGCTACGAATAACCATATCTGATTACCATGGATGGTGGAGGGGG
>JBBPBX010023289.1:0-24069 GCA_038048925.1 Garcialebias charrua | reverse complement strand
CAATCTGCAGCTTCTGCTGCTCCAGCCGCTGCTCCAGCCTGAGACGTCCACAGAGCTATTCCAGCTAGTAATTAATCCACATGATGCGATCCTGGTCACCAGTGTTCAAAAGGCCGGCTCCCGTGTTAGCTCCAGTGTTAGCTCTGGAGCTAGCCAGGCCGGAGGTGTAGCCAGGCCGGCCGGAGGTGTTCGCACGGCGGCCTGGCACGATCGGCGATAAATCCGCTGCTACTTGAGACATCCACAAAGTTCACAGAGACGTTTCCAGCTAGTAATTAATCCATATGAAGCCATCCTGGTCACCAGTCTTCGTCCAGCTCTCGGCAGCTAACCTAAGATGGCGTCCGCCGGTGTTCTACATTAATTTGTGACCGGAGACCCCAGTGACTGAACCTTAAATAGCGTCCGGTGTTCTACATTAATTTGTGACCGTGTAAACTGAAGACCTACTTCCTGTTTCCCAAAATTGCTCAAAAATTGCTCAAAAATGATCAGAAATGATCTTTTTTATCATAATTATTATTTATAAAGCCTTTAAAACAACCAGAGCTGCAACAAAGTGATGTACACATGAAATTAAGAACATTTAAACACAAAAAAAAAAAAAAAAAAAAAAATTTTTTTTTTTTTTTAATTCATATTTTTATTAAATATGATATGTTCGTAAGTCCCGTGGTTCGCAGGTCGATGGGGTCGTAGGTCGGGGGTTACCTGTAAAGACAATAATGATAGTAAAGACAATAATGGTAATAAAGACAATAATGGTAATAAAGATAATAATGGTAATAAAGATAATAATGGTAATAAAGATAATAATGGTAATAAAGATAATAATGGTAGTAAAGACAATAATGGTAGTAAAGACAATAATGGTAGTAAAGATAATAATTGTAACAAAGATAATAATGGTAAAAAAGATAATAATGGTAATAAAGATAATAATGGTAATAAAGATAATAATTGTAATAAAGATAATAATGGTAGTAAAGACAATAATGGTAGTAAAGACAATAATGGTAGTAAAGACAATACTATAATGGTAGTAAAGATAATAATGGTAATAAAGATAATAATGGTAATAAAGATAATAATGGTAATAAAGATAATAATGGTAATAAAGATAATAATGGTAATAAAGATAATAAACGTAATAAAGATAATAAACGTAATAAAAGCCGTGTGTTGTTGTTGTTGATCTTGTTTTTATGTTTGTTTTGAATAAAGTCTCAGAAACTTTATTTTTAACGTTGACGTCGTTTGTCCGGGCGTTAAATGTTCCATTTACTTCCTGTTTCAGGTGAGGACGTCTGGTCGTACGCCAAGAAGCTGCCACACTTGTTCCAGCAGGGCGGCATCTTCTACAACATCGTGAAGAAGGACATGGGTGAGGACGCTTCTTATTTCCCAGAATGCCTCAGGGTTCAGCTCTCTGCCGGAGGGATGCTGGTTTTTACTCACTCCTTCATGAGTTTCCTTCAGAGTGTTCTCAGGATGTGAGCATGCTTAGAGTCTCTTATTTTTAACAAGCTTTTTAAAGACGCGTCTTGGTGCAGCGTACTGAAGGATTCTGGGTAAATATGTTTCAGACGGCTTGTTGTTTTCATGAGGTTTATAAATAAAACATCAGAGAAGCTCACATTTCAGAGCCGATGGTAAGACGATCGAGCTGCAGCAGGCGGGTGGAGGGAGTCAGGTGTGGGTGGAGGGAGTCAGGTGTGTCATGTGATCACTTCCTGTGCACAACACAAACATCTTCCTGAAAACAAACGTGACTCCTGCAGCGTCTGGATGATTGTCCAGGCAGCTGGAAACAAAAACACTGAGTGAGGTCTGAACCCGGGAAGTCACGTGACAGAAACAGGAAGTCACGTGACAGAAACAGGAAGTGTGTTCACGTGGACTCAAACACAGCTTCAGGTTAAAGTTCCATATTGGAACTTTATTCATATTTCCTTTGTATTTTCATGTTTTCATGATTTGTGTGAGCTGCAGCGCTCAGTGTTTGTTCTTTTCATGTTCTTATAAATAACTTGACAAAGACCAGGTGGAGCTCAGCTCATCTTCAGCTCATCTTCAGCTCATCTTCAGCTCATCAATCAGGACGTCTTCCTTTAAAACTGTTAGTTCAAATAAAATACAACACAGATAAAATGCTATAAAATGTTTAATTCACATTTCAAAGTGTCATAAAAGACAAAATCCTCACAGATCATCTTTATTTGATCTCAAATTAGCAAAAATGTATAAATATTCCAACATTTCAGCTGAAAACCTTCAGCTACTTGAGTCTTGTGTTAAATGACCTCAGGATAGTTTCAGAGTTTACATTTATGTTCATGACAAACTCCATGAGACAAACCTTCAGCCACTTTAAGCTGATTTCATCACACAAGACAAACCTTCAGCCACTTTTAGCTGATTTCAATCCACATGAGACAAACCTTCAGCAACTTTCAGCTGATTTCATCACACGAGACAAACATTCAGCCACTTTCAGCTAACTTCATCCCACATTTGATGAACCTTCAGCCAATTTCATCCCACATGAGATAAACCTTCAGCAACTTTCAGCTGATTTCATCCCACATGACAAACCTTTAGCCACTTTTAGCTGATTTCATCCCACATCAATCAATCAACTTTATTTGTATAGCACATTTCAAAAACCATAAGGTCAACCAAAGTGCTGTACAATAACATCAAAGACAAGTCAATTAAAACGATAAAAAACATACAAAACATACAAAAGATAAAAATACATGTACCAGTCTTTCTGCAGATGTGTTAAAATGCCATAAAAGAATAAGATCACGTGTTAAAAGGCATAAAAGTGTTTTTAAAAGAGATTTAAAAACAGGAAGAGAGGAGGCCTGTCTGACACTCAGTGGTAAGTTGTTCCACAACCTGGGAGCAATGACAGAAAATGCTCTGTCACCTCTGACCTTCAGCCTTTAGGGACTGTCAGCAGCAACTGATCAGCTGATCTTAGAGATCGAGGAGGGCAGTAGGGCTGAAGCAGCTCAGACAAATATAGCGGGGCAAGGTTGTTCAGGCATTTAAAAACAAAATGCAAAAGTTTAAAATGAATTCTGTAGTGCACAGGGAGCCAGTGAAGGGACGCCAGGATGGGAGTGATATGCTCACGCCTACGGGTCTGAGTTAACAGGCGAGCAGCAGAGTTCTGCACGAGCTGCAGACGGGAGAGGTCTGATGCCTACATACAGTGCATTGCAGTAGTCATGAGACAAACCTTCAGCCACTTTTAGCTGATTTCATCCCACATTTGACAAACCCTCAGCCACTTTAAACTGGTTTCGTCCCACATGAGATAAACCTTCAGCCACTTTAAACTGATTTCATCCCACATGTGCCAAACCTTCAGCCACTTTAAACTGATTTCATCCCACATGTGACAAACCTTCAGCCACTTTAAACTGATTTCATCCCACATGTGACAAACCTTCAGCCACTTTAAACTGATTTCATCCCACATGTGACAAACCTTCAGCCACTTTAAACTGATTTCGTCCCACATTTGACAAACCTTCAGCCACTTTAAACTGATTTCATCCCACATGAGACAAACCCTCAGCCACTTTAAACTGATTTCATCCCACATGAGACAAACCTTCAGCCACTTTTAGCTGATTTCATCCCACATTTGACAAACCTTCAGCCACTTTAAACTGATTTCGTCCCACATTTGACAAACCTTCAGCCACTTTAAACTGATTTCATCCCACATGAGACAAACCTTCAGCCACTTTAAACTGATTTCGTCCCACATTTGACAAACCTTCAGCCACTTTAAACTGATTTCGTCCCACATGAGATGAACCTTCAGCCACTTTAAACTGATTTCATCCCACATTTGACGAACCTTCAGCCACTTTAAACTGATTTCATCCCACATTTGACGAACCTTCAGCCACTTTAAACTGATTTCGTCCCACATTTGACAAACCTTCAGCCACTTTAAACTGATTTCATCCCACATGAGACAAACCCTCAGCCACTTTAAACTGATTTCATCCCACATGAGACAAACCTTCAGCCACTTTTAGCTGATTTCATCCCACATTTGACAAACCTTCAGCCACTTTAAACTGATTTCGTCCCACATTTGACAAACCTTCAGCCACTTTAAACTGATTTCGTCCCACATGAGATGAACCTTCAGCCACTTTAAACTGATTTCATCCCACATTTGACGAACCTTCAGCCACTTTAAACTGATTTCATCCCACATGAGACAAACCCTCAGCCACTTTAAACTGATTTCGTCCCACATGAGATGAACCTTCAGCCACTTTAAACTGATTTCGTCCCACATTTGACAAACCTTCAGCCACTTTAAACTGATTTTGTCCCACATGAGATGAACCTTCAGCCACTTTAAGCTGATTTCATCCCACATTTGACAAACCTTCAGCCACTTTAAACTGATTTCGTCCCACATTTGACAAACCTTCAGCCACTTTAAGCTGATTTCATCCCACATGAGATGAACCTTCAGCCACTTTAAGCTGATTTCGTCCCACATTTGACAAACCTTCAGCCACTTTAAACTGATTTCGTCCCACATTTGACAAACCTTCAGCCACTTTAAGCTGATTTCATCCCACATGAGACAAACCCTCAGCCACTTTAAACTGATTTCGTCCCACATGAGATGAACCTTCAGCCACTTTAAACTGATTTCGTCCCACATTTGACAAACCTTCAGCCACTTTAAACTGATTTTGTCCCACATGAGATGAACCTTCAGCCACTTTAAGCTGATTTCGTCCCACATTTGACAAACCTTCAGCCACTTTAAACTGATTTCGTCCCACATTTGACAAACCTTCAGCCACTTTAAGCTGATTTCGTCCCACATGAGATGAACCTTCAGCCACTTTAAGCTGATTTCGTCCCACATGAGACAAACCTTCAGCCACTTTAAACTGATTTCGTCCCACATGAGATGAACCTTCAGCCACTTTAAGCTGATTTCATCCCACATTTGACGAACCTTCAGCCACTTTAAGCTGATTTCGTCCCACATGAGACAAACCTTCAGCCACTTTAAACTGATTTCGTCCCACATGAGATGAACCTTCAGCCACTTTAAGCTGATTTCATCCCACATTTGACGAACCTTCAGCCACTTTAAGCTGATTTCGTCCCACATGAGACAAACCTTCAGCCACTTTAAACTGATTTCGTCCCACATGAGATGAACCTTCAGCCACTTTAAACTGATTTCGTCCCACATTTGACAAACCTTCAGCCACTTTAAGCTGATTTCGTCCCACATGAGACAAACCTTCAGCCACTTTAAACTGATTTCGTCCCACATTTGACAAACCTTCAGCCACTTTAAACTGATTTCGTCCCACATGAGATGAACCTTCAGCCACTTTAAGCTGATTTCATCCCACATTTGACGAACCTTCAGCCACTTTAAGCTGATTTCGTCCCACATGAGATGAACCTTCAGCCACTTTAAGCTGATTTCGTCCCACATGAGACAAACCTTCAGCCACTTTAAACTGATTTTGTCCCACATGCGATGAACCTTCAGCCACTTTAAGCTGATTTCGTCCCACATTTGACAAACCTTCAGCCACTTTAAACTGATTTCGTCCCACATTTGACAAACCTTCAGCCACTTTAAGCTGATTTCGTCCCACATGAGATGAACCTTCAGCCACTTTAAGCTGATTTCGTCCCACATGAGACAAACCTTCAGCCACTTTAAACTGATTTCGTCCCACATGAGATGAACCTTCAGCCACTTTAAGCTGATTTCATCCCACATTTGACGAACCTTCAGCCACTTTAAGCTGATTTCGTCCCACATGAGACAAACCTTCAGCCACTTTAAACTGATTTCGTCCCACATTTGACAAACCTTCAGCCACTTTAAACTGATTTCGTCCCACATGAGATGAACCTTCAGCCACTTTAAGCTGATTTCATCCCACATTTGACGAACCTTCAGCCACTTTAAGCTGATTTCGTCCCACATTTGACAAACCTTCAGCCACTTTAAACTGATTTCGTCCCACATGAGATGAACCTTCAGCCACTTTAAGCTGATTTCATCCCACATGAGATGAACCTTCAGCCACGTTAAGCTTATTTCATCCCACATGTGCCAAACCTTCAGCCACTTTAAGCTGATTTCATCCCACATGAGACAAACCTTCAGCCACTTTAAGCTGATTTCGTCCCACATGAGACAAACCTTCAGCCACTTTAAACTGATTTCTTCCCACATTTGACAAACCTTCAGCCACTTTAAACTGATTTCGTCCCACATGAGATGAACCTTCAGCCACTTTAAGCTGATTTCATCCCACATTTGACGAACCTTCAGCCACTTTAAGCTGATTTCGTCCCACATTTGACAAACCTTCAGCCACTTTAAACTGATTTCGTCCCACATGAGATGAACCTTCAGCCACTTTAAGCTGATTTCATCCCACATGAGATGAACCTTCAGCCACGTTAAGCTTATTTCATCCCACATGTGCCAAACCTTCAGCCACGTTAAGCTTATTTCATCCCACATGTGCCAAACCTTCAGCCACTTTAAGCTGATTTCATCCCACATGAGACAAACCCTCAGCCACTTTAAACTGATTTCGTCCCACATTTGACAAACCTTCAGCCACTTTAAACTGATTTCGTCCCACATGAGATGAACCTTCAGCCACTTTAAGCTGATTTCATCCCACATTTGACGAACCTTCAGCCACTTTAAGCTGATTTCGTCCCACATTTGACAAACCTTCAGCCACTTTAAACTGATTTCGTCCCACATGAGATGAACCTTCAGCCACTTTAAGCTGATTTCATCCCACATGAGATGAACCTTCAGCCACTTTAAGCTGATTTCATCCCACATGAGACGAACCTTCAGCCACTTTAAGCTGATTTCATCCCACATGTGATGAACCTTCAGCCACTTTAAGCTGATTTCATCCCACATGAGACGAACCTTCAGCCACTTTAAGCTGATTTCATCCCACATGAGACGAACCTTCAGCCACTTTAAGCTGATTTCATCCCACATGAGACGAACCTTCAGCCACTTTAAGCTGATTTCATCCCACAATCAGATGATTGTGTATGTGTGTGTAAGTGCATATGTATGAATTTGTACACACCGATTGACTGCAAATCTAATTGCCCCTCTGGGATAATAACGGAACTTGAACTTGAACCTTCAGCCACTTTAAGCTGATTTCATCCCACATGAGATGAACCTTCAGCCACTTTAAGCTGATTTCATCCCACATGAGACAAACCTTCAGCCACTTTAAGCTGATTTCATCCCACATGAGACAAACCTTCAGCCACTTTAAACTGATTTCGTCCCACATTTGACAAACCTTCAGCCACTTTAAGCTGATTTCGTCCCACATGAGATGAACCTTCAGCCACTTTAAGCTGATTTCATCCCACATTTGACGAACCTTCAGCCACTTTAAGCTGATTTCGTCCCACATTTGACAAACCTTCAGCCACTTTAAACTGATTTCGTCCCACATGAGATGAACCTTCAGCCACTTTAAGCTGATTTCGTCCCACATGAGACAAACCTTCAGCCACTTTAAACTGATTTCGTCCCACATTTGACAAACCTTCAGCCACTTTAAGCTGATTTCATCCCACATTTGACGAACCTTCAGCCACTTTAAGCTGATTTCGTCCCACATTTGACGAACCTTCAGCCATTTTAAGCTGATTTCGTCCCACATTTGACAAACCTTCAGCCACTTTAAACTGATTTCGTCCCACATGAGATGAACCCTCAGCCACTTTAAGCTGATTTCATCCCACATGAGATGAACCTTCAGCCACGTTAAGCTTATTTCATCCCACATGTGCCAAACCTTCAGCCACGTTAAGCTTATTTCATCCCACATGTGCCAAACCTTCAGCCACTTTAAGCTGATTTCATCCCACATGAGACAAACCCTCAGCCACTTTAAACTGATTTCGTCCCACATTTGACAAACCTTCAGCCACTTTAAACTGATTTCGTCCCACATGAGATGAACCTTCAGCCACTTTAAGCTGATTTCATCCCACATTTGACGAACCTTCAGCCACTTTAAGCTGATTTCGTCCCACATTTGACAAACCTTCAGCCACTTTAAACTGATTTCGTCCCACATGAGATGAACCTTCAGCCACTTTAAGCTGATTTCATCCCACATGAGATGAACCTTCAGCCACGTTAAGCTTATTTCATCCCACATGTGCCAAACCTTCAGCCACTTTAAGCTGATTTCATCCCACATGAGACCATCCCTCAGCCACTTTAAACTGATTTCGTCCCACATTTGACGAACCTTCAGCCACTTTAAGCTGATTTCATCCCACATTTGACAAACCTTCAGCCACTTTAAGCTGATTTCGTCCCACATTTGACAAACCTTCAGCCACTTTAAACTGATTTTGTCCCACATTTGACAAACCTTCAGCCACTTTAAGCTGATTTCATCCCACATGAGATGAACCTTCAGCCATGTTAAGCTTATTTCATCCCACATGAGATGAACCTTCAGCCACGTTAAGCTTATTTCATCCCACATGTGCCAAACCTTCAGCCACTTTAAGCTGATTTCATCCCACATGAGACAAACCTTCAGCCACTTTAAGCTGATTTCATCCCACATGAGATGAACCTTCAGCCACTTTAAGCTGATTTCATCCCACATGAGACGAACCTTCAGCCACTTTAAGCTGATTTCATCCCACATGAGATGAACCTTCAGCCACTTTAAGCTGATTTCATCCCACATGAGATGAACCTTCAGCCACTTTAAGCTGATTTCATCCCACATGAGACGAACCTTCAGCCACTTTAAGCTGATTTCATCCCACATGTGATGAACCTTCAGCCACTTTAAGCTGATTTCATCCCACATGAGACGAACCTTCAGCCACTTTAAGCTGATTTCATCCCACATGAGACGAACCTTCAGCCACTTTAAGCTGATTTCATCCCACAATCAGATGATTGTGTATGTGTGTGTAAGTGCATATGTATGAATTTGTACACACCGATTGACTGCAAATCTAATTGTCCCTCTGGGATAATAACGGAACTTGAACTTGAACCTTCAGCCACTTTAAGCTGATTTCATCCCACATGAGATGAACCTTCAGCCACTTTAAGCTGATTTCATCACAGACGAGACAAATCTTCAGCCTCTTTAAGCTGATTTCATCCCACATGAGACAAACCTTCAGCCACTTTAAGCTGATTTCATCCCACATGAGACGAACCTTCAGCCACTTTAAGCTGATTTCATCCCACAATCAGATGATTGTGTATGTGTGTGTAAGTGCATATGTATGAATTTGTACACACCGATTGACTGCAAATCTAATTGTCCCTCTGGGATAATAACAGAACTTGAACTTGAACCTTCAGCCACTTTAAACTGATTTCGTCCCACATGAGATGAACCTTCAGCCACTTTAAGCTGATTTCATCCCACATGAGATGAACCTTCAGCCACGTTAAGCTTATTTCATCCCACATGTGCCAAACCTTCAGCCACTTTAAGCTGATTTCATCCCACATGAGACCATCCCTCAGCCACTTTAAACTGATTTCGTCCCACATTTGACGAACCTTCAGCCACTTTAAGCTGATTTCATCCCACATTTGACAAACCTTCAGCCACTTTAAGCTGATTTCGTCCCACATTTGACAAACCTTCAGCCACTTTAAACTGATTTTGTCCCACATTTGACAAACCTTCAGCCACTTTAAGCTGATTTCATCCCACATGAGATGAACCTTCAGCCATGTTAAGCTTATTTCATCCCACATGAGATGAACCTTCAGCCACGTTAAGCTTATTTCATCCCACATGTGCCAAACCTTCAGCCACTTTAAGCTGATTTCATCCCACATGAGACAAACCTTCAGCCACTTTAAGCTGATTTCATCCCACATGAGATGAACCTTCAGCCACTTTAAGCTGATTTCATCCCACATGAGACGAACCTTCAGCCACTTTAAGCTGATTTCATCCCACATGAGATGAACCTTCAGCCACTTTAAGCTGATTTCATCCCACATGAGATGAACCTTCAGCCACTTTAAGCTGATTTCATCCCACATGAGACGAACCTTCAGCCACTTTAAGCTGATTTCATCCCACATGTGATGAACCTTCAGCCACTTTAAGCTGATTTCATCCCACATGAGACGAACCTTCAGCCACTTTAAGCTGATTTCATCCCACATGAGACGAACCTTCAGCCACTTTAAGCTGATTTCATCCCACAATCAGATGATTGTGTATGTGTGTGTAAGTGCATATGTATGAATTTGTACACACCGATTGACTGCAAATCTAATTGTCCCTCTGGGATAATAACAGAACTTGAACTTGAACCTTCAGCCACTTTAAGCTGATTTCATCCCACATGAGATGAACCTTCAGCCACTTTAAGCTGATTTCATCACAGACGAGACAAATCTTCAGCCTCTTTAAGCTGATTTCATCCCACATGAGACAAACCTTCAGCCACTTTAAGCTGATTTCATCCCATATGAGACAAACCTTCAGCCACTTTAAGCTGATTTCATCCCATTTGAGACAAACCTTCAGCCACTTTAAGCTGATTTCATCCCACATGAGACAAACCTTCAGCCACTTTAAGCTGATTTCATCCCTCTGGCTGACAGACAACAAGCTGAAGGTTTGAAACGCTACACATCATATTTATTATCTGTCCAGTTGGACAGTTCTTCTTCAGTGAGCGCAAGGATAAACCCTGACGGTGAGTCCAGACTCCGGGTCTGGACTCTGGACTTGAGACTGTGTCGCTGCAGAGTTTTATGAATTGTGTTTGAAGTGTTTTAACGGAGGCCGCATGTCTCTGGTGCTGAGACATTGTGTCCTTGTCCCTGTTTTAAAGGACGTGTCCTTGTCCCTGTTTTAAAGGACGTGTCCTGAACAGTTTTTGACGTGTCCTCTCCTTCAGGTCTGATGGACGGGAAGCACTGCACGCTGCCCCACCTGACGGGGAAGACGTTCGTCTACAACGGTGCCGAGGACCGCGTGGAGCTCTGCGTGGACGCCGCAGGACACTTCCCCGTGGGTCCAGATGTTGAGCAGCTGGTGAAGGAGGCGGAGCTCCGCTCGGAGGCGTCGTCCCGCGGCAGCAGGGAGGGCAGTCCGTCCCACGGCGTCCTACGGCTCGGCAGCGGCGGCGTGGTCAGGAAGAAGGAGCAGCTGCAGAGCATCGCCGCCTTCCAGGGCAAAGGTCACTCTCTGGGCAGCGCCGGAGGCTCCTCCCCTCCAGAGTTCCGGCCTATCACACGCCAGCACAGCAGCGGCGTGGACCTGAGCTCCAGTGTGTCCCGGGGAGCCCCGGACCTGTTGGACATCCCCGAGGACGCCGGCAGGGAGCTGGTCCGCATGGCGCCGGGCGTTGTCACGGTGAAGGACGGGCGGGGCCTGGACCCCGCCCTGATGGAGCAGCAGAGGAAGAAGCTGCAGGAGATGGTCTCCTCCATCCAGGCCTCCATGGAGCGCCACCTGAGGGAGCAGCAGAGCGGCGCCACTGCAGGGGGCGTGGCCAGCCAGGACCGGACCGCCGAAACCAAGACGAGCTCCGGTCAGCCGGCGTCTGACCAGAACCCTCCAGCTGAAGCCGGAGCAGTGGAGGACATGGAGAGCCAGGACGCTGAACAGAACGCCGCCGAACCCATGGACCACTCCTGATGGCTCCGAAGCCCCGCCCCTTCCCCGCCTGTGGGTCCCACGCCCCCGGTCCGAGAGCTTTGATCCTCATCACGTCACGTTGTCTTTCATGCATGAGACGGAGCGGACCGTCCCCGCTGCTGCTGGGACACCCGACGGTAAGCGTCTCGCCTGCGGGACATCCTGGGGGCGGGGCGTCCTGGGGGCGGGGCCTGACCACGCCCCCTGTAGTAAACACAGACAGTGGCTTCTCAGCTAGTTCCTTTTTCTTCTTACAACAAGGATCGGACCTCCAGCCTCTTGTCTCCACCTGCAGGCGTCTAAAGTTCTGCTCCGACGACGACAGACCGGACCGGACTGGACCAGACCGGACTGGACTGGACTGGACTGGACTGGACTGGACCGGACCGGTTGGGTTCAGGAGCGAGACGTGTTTCCGTACATACAAGAATCCTTTCTTCGACCCGTCTGAGTCTTCTGAGCTGGTTTGGACTTTCTGCTGAAACCCAACGAGCAGAACCGCTCCACCTACAGGCAGGAAAAGTTCTGGTTCTCCAGAACCGGTCCAGTTTCAGACGTGTTGAATCTCAAACAGAACTTTTTCTCTGAGCAGACGAGTGTCAGAATAAAATAATCTTTACTTCAACTCTGAGTCGGACCCGCCTTCCAACCAGAACCTGCAGCCGACCGGACCGGAGTCTGACCCGCCTTCTGTCTGCCGGTGGTTTGAGCCCGTCAGATTCAAACGACGCCTCGCAGCTAAAGTCTGCTTCAGTTTTTACTGTCGGCTGTTTTATGAGCCGCAGCTCAGCGTGTTTAAATCTGCACCCCTGGTCTCTAACCAGCGCACTGCGCTTCCTGTTGTGTTCAGGCGCTTCCTGTTGTGTTCAGGCGCTTCCTGTTGTGTTCAGGCGCTTCCTGTTGTGTTCAGGCGCTTCCTGTTGTGTTCAGGTGCTTCCTGTTTTGTTCAGGCGCTTCCTGTTGTGTTCAGGCGCCGCTGCAGCCGCAGCCTTCAGCTTTAATTCTTAAACATTAATAATCACAGTTTATTTTAAAAACGTTGTTTAATTAATGAACAGGTTTTATGTTTCAAAACAACAAAAAGTCCAATAAATAAACAATAAATTATATAAATTATAAATAAATAAACAATAAATAAACAATAAATGAATTATAATAAATAAATCAACAATAAATTATATAAATTATAAATAAATAAACAATAAATGAATTATAATAAATAAATCAACAATAAATTATATAAATTATAAATAAATAAACAATAAATGAATTATAATAAATAAATCAACAATAAATTATATAAATTATAAATAAATAAACAATAAAGCTTTCAGGTCAGAGCTGTCACGCCTCACTTTCAAACGAGGCTCCGCCCACAGGTCGAGGGTCGGGATGACTCTCAGCTACCAGCCTTTGGCTGTGTCTCAATTCAGGGGCTGCGTCCTCATGAGGACCCAGCCTAGCTGGGCCGAGTAGGCCACGCACTCACAAGACCGGGTGGGCTGAGCGAAACTGCTGAAATGGGACGGTCTAGCCTTCAGGTTTGCCGGCCTTGAAGTGGGTGGGGCGTTCTCTTGAAGTGGGTGGGAAGTTCTTGTGTGCGCGCTTGGTGTGTGTGGAAAGAGAAGGGACGCCGCTAAAATATATTAGTTAGCTGAATACATGTATATATATTAGTGTTTCTGAGTTTACTGTTTGTTAAGAACTGATTACAAATCAGCTTATAAGGGGCGATCTGTTAAAACCCAGAGTGGACCTACGAAATGCAAGTTGTCCAGTAGCTCAGTTGGTAAATCAACCTGCGATTGGTGCAGAGATACTTTTCTCGAAGCTGGTTCGAATCTCACTCGGTACGGTTAAAACTTATTTTACGTTTGTCTTTTATTGGATAAAAAAATGAGGACTGAGATTAAAAGGAAGGAGTTTGTGAAACTCCTTCTTTTTTTTTATCCAATAAAAGACAAACGTAAAATAAGTTTTAACCGTACCGAGTGAGATTCGAACCAGCTTCGAGAAAAGTATCTCTGCACCAATCGCAGGTTGATTTACCAACTGAGCTACTGGACAACTTGCATTTTGTAGGTCCACTCTGGGTTTTAAAAGATTGCCCCTCAGAAAATCCTTGCTACGCACGTGTAAAATAATCTGATTTGTAATCAGTTCTTCAAAAACAGTAAACTCAGAAACACTAATATACTGTATATTCAGCTAACACATTTTTTTTGTCGTTTCTGTAGTTAAATTTTAATGAGATATATTCGAGCTGAGGTTGTTTGAGATGACTAAATAAAGGTTGAATGAATATTCGCGCTGAGGTTGTTGTTAAAACGAGCTGATGACTCAACAACACGCAGCAGCCCGACCCTGCACGCAGAAAGTCCCCCCCGCGAAATCTCTGCTGGCGCTATGAATTCTGGGATAGCCTCCGTCTTGAAGGTTTCACGAATGCATCCTTCGATTTCGGCAGGAAGTAGGCCGCATTCCTCGGCCGCATGAGGAGGAGTCTTCGAATTGGGACAGTCCTCCGCGCGGGGCAATGACGTATGCGGCCGACAAATGCGCACTCATGAGGATGCAGCCCCTGAATTGAGACACAGCCTTTATCTCAGGCTGATTAGCTGTGGCGGCCATCTTGAATGGAGTTGGGGTCAACCAGGACTCTAATCCATCAGGTGGTTCATGAGATATTTTGCTAACAGACACACCCTTAGAGTGGGTACATGATCGCCCTTCTTCCACAGCAGGAGTAAAAACCAGAGCCGAGAGTTTGGGTTCAGCTGTAGAGCTTCAATCAGAACTGCAGCTTCAAACTGGTGACACCAGAACCGGACCTGAGTCCAGCTCTGGTTAACACTCAGGGCTGAGCAGAACCAGAACATGAGATCCAACAGGAAGGACCTGAGTCCAACCAGAACCTGTTGGGTCCAACAGAACCTCTAAAGATGTTCTGGCTCCACTTGCTCTGAACCGAGCTTCAGCTTGTTGATGAAGTTTTTTTTAGCTGCAGATGAGCAACAAACGCTACTTTAACCATGTGAAGCTAAACTGAAGCAGCCGAGGAACAGCAGCCGAAGAACAGCAGCCGAGGAACAGCAGCCGAAGAACAGCAGCCGAAGAACAGCAGCCGAGGAACAGCAGCCGAAGAACAGCAGCCGAAGAACAGCAGCCAGATGTTTGAGTCGTTTCCAAACAGCCCGGTGGTTCATGTTTCTCCAGCTCTCTGTTCATGAAGGAACTGCATGAACCAGTTCGTCACGTTGTGAGGCCCCGTCCTCTGATCGGGCTCTGCACCGGACAAACAGGAAGTGACATCACTATTTAGTGTGTGAACCTTGAAGGTGTCAGGACAAACAGGAAGTGACATCACTATTTAGTGTGTGAACCTTGAAGGTGTCAGGACAAACAGGAAGTGACATCACTATTTAGTGTGTGTGAACCTTGAAGGTGTCAGGACAAACAGGAAGTGACATCACTATTTAGTGTGTGAACCTTGAAGGTGTCAGGACAAACAGGAAGTGACATCACTATTTAGTGTGTGAACCTTGAAGGTGTCAGGACAAACAGGAAGTGACATCACTATTTAGTGTGTGAACCATGAAGGTGTCCGGACAAACAGGAAGTGACATCACTATTTAGTGTGTGTGAACCTTGAAGGTGTCAGGACAAACAGGAAGTGACATCACTATTTGGTGTGTGTGAACCTTGAAGGTGTCAGGACAAACAGGAAGTGACATCACTATTTGGTGTGTGTGAACCTTGAAGGTGTCAGGACAAACAGGAAGTGACATCACTATTTGGTGTGTGTGAACCTTGAAGGTGTCAGGACAAACAGGAAGTGACATCACTATTTGGTGTGTGTGAACCTTGAAGGTGTCAGGACAAACAGGAAGTGACATCACTATTTGGTGTGTGTGAACCTTGAAGGTGTCAGGACAAACAGGAAGTGACATCACTATTTGGTGTGTGAACCTTGAAGGTGTCAGGACAAACAGGAAGTGACATCACTATTTGGTGTGTGTGAACCTTGAAGGTGTCAGGACAAACAGGAACCGGTTTTATTTTCAGTTTCAGCTCCGCGTCCTACAGATGCACTGGAGACAGTTTGTCCTCAGGTGAAGTAAGGATCAAACCTGCAGCAGATGTTCGGACCTCCTCAGGTGTTTGTTCTGCTGAACGCTCCAGAACCTTCACACGTTCAAATATTTAGAGACAACCTGAAGTTAAAATGTTTCACAAACGGTTCCTGAGTCCAAATAAAAGTTTTGTTGCAACAAACTCGTTAACGAGCACCAGGCCTTAAAAAGATTGTTCTCGAATCAAATCGTTTTCTTTGTTTTGTTGTTTTCGCTGCAGATGAGTTTTTTTTTTTTTCTTCCATCTTTAAAACATTGTTTTTGTTGTTGGGGAGTCAAGAGTTAAAAAAAAAAGACTTTTTGTGTTATTCTCCAGTTTGAAGGAAAATTATAAACTGAGGCACTTTGAAGGCCGAGCCCGGTTCGGTGGTTCTGAGAGGAAACGGGTCAACGGCTCTATTTTCGTACAGAACCCGTCTCTGGTTTGTTGATGAATCTGGACTCTGCATGTTTGACCTCTTCACAATAAAAGCACTTCCTGCTCTGCTCCTCTCGTCTCTCAATCTGCCTTTATTTTCTGAAATCCACAGGTTTCACGTTTTAAAAGGTCCTGATCTAAATAAAACATGCAGAGAAGAAAGCTCCGGGTCTCCTTCATGTCCCAGAAGTTACCGGTAATCTTTTTATTTATTAATTCCTAAACGAGTCGTTTGATTCCTCTCAGGTAAAGTTTTAGCAAAAATTATTTTAAAAAGGGACAACTTGAAGCAGAAAAAGCTAAAATAGATTCATAAAAAACTGAAAAATATATGAAAAATATGAAACGAAAAGCTTCAATTAGCAGAAAGAAGCTAATGGGACCCCAAAACAGCTAAAATGAGCACAGAAGCAGAAAAGTGAACAAGATGCTGAAATGAGCAGACGAGGCTTAAATGTTGAACTAAACCGAAAAACGTCTAAATGATCATGAGCTGTGACCTCAGGTGAAGAAGCTGCTTCAGAGCTCGACAGAAGAATCACAAGAAAAGATAAACTAAAACATCTGGACTTTAAATCTGGAAACGGCTTCATCGGATCTAAAACATCTGGAGCTCACAGCTTCCTACATCTGCAGGAGAGGCCGGCTGTGTTCTTAGATCAGCTGCAGGTTAAACTCTAACTACTCGCCCTCACAGTGCAGGGGCGCGTACTTCCAGTCAGAGGTTAAAAGAAAACATCTGCTGAACAAATTAAAAATCACATTAAAGGTTCACTGTCAAAGTCAACTTTATTGTCAAAACTGCAATATGTACAGGACATACACAGGATTGAAATTGCATTCCTCTCTGTCCCTTGGTGCAACAGTAACCATTTAAACACTAAAACATTTAATAAGCATAAAATGAAATAAAAGTGTAATACTGTCTTGAGTTTTTGCATAGTAGCATAAAAGTATAAAAAGTTACACCAAAACTAAACACTAAACATTTAATAAACATAAGCATAAATGAAATAATAAAAGTGTAATACTGTCCTGAGTTTTTGCATATTAGTATAAAAGTATATCTATAAAATAAAATGAAGGTTCTGGCATTGACGTTTGTAATAGAGTGACAAAGCAGCATATGAAGTTAATGTACACAGTATAGTATGAGGTAGTTGATATTGGTATAGAAGTAAAGTGGCTTATGCAATAAGGCTAATAAAAAGAATATATATATATCAGCAGTAGTGTAGATATAAACAGTAGTAATAAATGTAAACGTAAACAGTAGTATGACTATAGGCAGTAATGTAATACAAACATTAGTGCAAATATGAGAAGTAGTGCAAACTGAATGAACACATGACCGAGAGTTTAGTGAATAACCTGTTTGATGACACAGAGTCCAGTGTTAAAATCTTTGTGTTGAGTGGTAATGTGTGAGAAAGTTTTTTGTGTTAAGGCAGTTCAAATGGGAGGGGAGGCAGAGCAGGCAGAGTGTTTAGCATCCTGACTGCCTGATGAACAGAGCTGTCTCTCAGTCTGCTGGTTCGAGCCTGGAGACTCCTCAGTCTCCTCCCTGATGGCAGCAGTCTGAAGCAGCTGTGTAGTGGGTGTGTGGGATCACCTGCCATGCAGAGGGCTTTCCGAGTGAGGCGGTTGCTGTGTAAGTCCTGCAGTGAGGGCAAGGAGGTGCCGACGATCTTCTCAGCTGCTCTCACGATGCGCTGGAGGCTCTTGCGGCAGGATGCAGTACATGCACCAAACCACACAGTGATGCAGCTGGTCAGGACACTTTCTATGGCACCTCTGTAGAAGGTGCACATGATGGGGGTTGAAGCTCCAGCCCTTTTCAGCTTGCGGAGAAAGTAGAGACGCTGGTGAGCCTTCTTGGCCAGTGATGCAGTGTTCCTGCTCCAGGACAGGTCCTTTGAGACGTGCACTCCCAGGAACTTGGTGCTGTCCACTCTCTCCACTGCGGTGCTGTTGATGGTCAGAGGGGCATGTTGGGCATCCCTCTTCCTGAAGTCCACAACAATCTCCTTTGTCTTCTCCACGTTGAGAGTGAGATTGTTGTGTCCGCACCACAAGGCCAGGCGGCTCACCTCGTTCCTGTAGTCCGTCTCATCGTTGTTGCTGATGAGACCTACCACTGTTGTGTCGTCCGCAAACTTGATGAAGTGGTTGGAGCTGTATGATGGTGTGCAGTCGTGTGTTAGCAGGGTGAATAGAAGGGGGCTCAGCACACATCCTTGTGGGGCCCCTGTGTTCAATGTGATGATCTCATCACATTCTCAGTCTCATCAGCAACAACGATGAGACGGACTACAGGATTGAGGTGAGCCGCTTGGCCTTGTGGTGCGGACACAACAATCTCACTCTCAACGTGGAGAAGACAAAGGAGATTGTTGTGGACTTCAGGAAGAGGGATGCACAACATGCCCCTCTGACCATCAACAGCACCGCAGTGGAGAGAGTAGACAGCACCAAGTTCCTGGGAGTGCACGTCTCAGAGGACCTGTCCTGGAGCAGGAACACTGCAGCACTGGCCAAGAAGGCTCACCAGCGCCTCTACTTTCTCCACAAGCTGAAAAGGGCTGGAGCTTCAACCCCCATCATGTGCACCTTCTACAGAGGTGCCATAGAAAGTGTCCTGACCAGCTGCATCACGGTGTGGTTTGGTGCATGTACTGCATCCTGCCGCAAGAGCCTCCAGCGCATCGTGAGAGCAGCTGAGAAGATCGTCGGCACCTCCTTCCCCTCACTGCAGGACTTACACAGCAAACGCCTCACTCGGAAAGCCCACTGCATGGCAGGTGATCCCACACACCCACTACACAGCTGCTTTAGACTGCTGCCATCAGGGAGGAGACTGAGGAGTCTCCAGGCTCGAACCAGCAGACTGAGAGACAGCTCTGTTCATCAGGCAGTCAGAATGCTAAACACTCTGCCTGCTCTGCCTCCCCTCCCATTTGAACTGCCTTAACACAAAAACTTTCTCACACATTACCACACAACACAAAGTTTTTAACACTGGACTCTGTGTCATCAAACGGGTTATTCACTAAACTCTCGGTCATGTGCTCATTCAGTTTGCACTACTTCTCATATTTGCACTAATGTTTGTATTACATTACTGCCTATAGTCATACTACTGTTTACATTCACTGTTTACATTTATTAATACGGTTTACATTTATTACTACTGCTTTACATTTATTACTACTGTTTACATTTACACTACTTTTATCTACACTACTGCAGATACATATACAGCATTCTCTGACTAGCCTTATCTAAGGATGCCAAATGTGCCTTATGTGCCTCACTGCATATGCCACTTTGCCTCTATACCAACATCAACTACCTCATACATATACTGTGTACATTAACTTATATGCTGCTGTGCCACTCTTTGCAAATGTCAATGCTAGAACCTTCAGTTTATTTTATAGATATACTTTTTATACTTTTTATACTACTATGCAAAAACTCAGGACAGTATTACACTTTTATTATTTCATTTTATGCTTATGTTCATTGGGTGTTTGGTGTTTCAGTGTTGGTGTAAATTTTCATACTTTTATACTATTATGAAAAAACTCAGGACAGTGTTACACTTTTACTATTTTATGCTTATGTTTATTAAATGTTTTAGTGTTTAGATGGTTACTGTTGCACCGAGGGACTGAGAGAAACGCAATTTCGGTCCTGTGTATGTCCTGTACATATTGCAGTTCTGACAATAAAGTTGACTTTGACTTTGATGATGCTGGATGTGTTATTCCCGATCCGTACTGTCCTGTGGTCTCCCGGTCAGGAAGTCTAGCAGCCAGTTACACATTGAGGTGTTCAGCCCCAGACTGTCCAGTTTAAGGATGAGCTGTTGGGGATGGTGTTGAATGCCGAAACTTTTAAAAAATCTCAAACTAGCAGGGAAAAAATAAAAAAAGCCAAAACTAACAAAATCTTAAGCTGACATAAAAAGCTGAAATTGTCAGAAAGAAGTTAAAAACAGCTGGAAATCAAACCTGAACATCGAGAAGCCAAACTGATGATTCTCATGGTTCAAGAACAGCTGAACCAGCCGAAAACAGCTAAAGAGCTATGAAAAGGCTGAACAAGCCAAAAACAATCTGTGAAAGGCTGAATGAACCTGAAACAGCTAAACAGAAGCTGTAAAGAGCTGAACATGAGTTAAACACAGTCACAAACATCAGCTGGACATTTATAATTGTGTCCCAGCTGCAGAGTTAACAGTTTCTATGGAAACGGAGCAGGACAGAACATTCATTCAACCTTTATTTAGTCAGGTAAATCTTTTGAACCTCATGGGCTCATTTACGAAAGCGACCTGCTAAAACTAAAGAACAATGAACAGCAGTGATAGAATTTCATTAAACAATAAACAAACAAACAATAAACAATAGAAAACAAAAAGAGAGAAAAAAACAAAAGAATTTTTTTTTTTTTTTTAACAAAGTATCAAAAAACTAGCAAAACATTATAAGGTAGACGTATAAAATCAAAGACAGGAACAAATCTGCATTGGTTTTTGCCAGGATTCCAACAGATTCTGAAAACCATTTAGAGAAGTCAAGGTCGAGAGCTTCAGATCTTTTTGTAAGATATTCCATGAAGCAGGAGCAGAGTAGGAGAAGGTTCTTTTTCCAAGTTCAGTCCTCACTGAGGAACACTGCATTAAACATGTTACACAATAAAGAGAAACGGGACCTGCGGGTCACAGGATTAAACTTTAATATAACTCGCAGGATTGGGATGGGACAGGACGAAAAGTTAACAGGAACACACAGCCCATGTTTATTACAGTTGCTTATCCAAATATAATAATATATATAATATAATTCTGCACTTTCTACTTAATACTTGAACATGTTTTGCTTTGATACTGTTTTATAAATTATATAACACATTTTAATACAAAGCCAACTGTTGTACAAAGTTTGTTGTTTATTTATTCAAATTCATTCATTAAACCTTTATTTCTACAGGTTAATCCCATTGAGTCTCGAGGACTCATTTACAAGAGAGACCAGGTTTCAACAATGAATGATGACAACAGCAACAACAATAGACGATCATAGAGGCATACAGATTTTTTTAACAAGTTTAAAAAAAGATGTCAAAGTAGCAAAACAGACAGATAATAAGGCAAATGTAGAAAACTAAAAACAGGAACATGTCAGCATTGGTTCTTGCCAGGAGTCCAACAGATTCTTAAAGCCATTTAAGCTTTTCTTAGACCTGTCTAAAGCTTTTAACACTGTGGATCATAACATCCTGTGTCATAAGCTCTCAGAAATCGGTTTCTCAGATCACACCATTGGTTGGTTTTCTAATTATCTTTCCGATCGGAGGCAATGTGTTCAACATAACGGTACTTCTTCCAGTTATTTAACAGTTAAAAATGGTGTACCACAAGGCTCAGTCTTAGGGCCAACCCTCTTTACAATCTATAGATAATGTAGGTCAGAGCATCCCTGATGCATCCTTACATTTCTATGCTGATGATACAGTTGTTTACTGCCGAGCTAAAACAGTAGCTAAGGCTTTCCAGTTTTTGCAATCTGCTTTTGACATCATCCAGTCAGATCTGTTCCGTCTCAAACTTGTCCTAAATGTTGATAAAACCAAAGGGATGTTTTTTCAATCAGGAAGTCGGTCCCAGCAGTTCTTCCTCTGATTTTATCTTCAAACGGTGTCCCTATTGAGTTTGTTGATTCCTATAAATATTTGGGTATCCTGGTCGATTCACATCTCTCTTTTAAACTCCACGTGGAAAACCTAGTAAAGAAACTGAAAGTTAAACTGGGCTCTGAATGTTAGAGGAATAATCAGGCACTAGCAAGGGCAGCTAACAGGACCCGGATAATGATGGTCAGTTAACATGGACACATGTTGTAGTGTGTAACACCGGGCAGCTTTTATTTTATGAAACAAAAGTCTTGAAAAAGCCTGAGGATCTTTTCGTTTTGTAGTTGCCGGCACGTGAGCCGGCTGGACGGACGGTAAAACAAAGAGTTTTATGTGAGGAAAAACAGTTTTACAGTTGGTAAGGATAATCATTTTGAAACTCTAACAAAAAACATCAATGTATTTATGGTTTATTTAGTCAATACTGTAGTCGTCGTTTCCTAACAGACTCCGCCTACTCACAGCTCCGTTAGGCGCCCGGTCTATAAATGGAGCGGATCCACTGAGCGCCACCGGAAGTTCATAAAACAAAAAGAAGAAGAAGCGCCACCGGAAGTCAGCAGTTTCCGTTAGCTGTCAGGCTAACAGTGCTAACAGCTCGTAATTGAATGTGTCCGTGTCGCGTGTGACCGGTGCCCGAGCTTCTCAACGACATGACTTCTGTCCATTTTCTGAGAGAGTTCGTCAGCGAGCGGCTAACGGCCGCCGCCTCGGAAATCTTCGAGGTTTTTGAGAAAACCATCGTCCAGTACGAGGAGGAGGTGGACCGTCAGCGCAGACTGCTGCTGGAGCTGAGCTGGAAGAAGCCTGAGGTGAAGCTGCAGGCCGGAGGTGAGCATCTCTGGAGGCTCTGGAGCAACAAACTCTGGAGGAAGCTTTGTCCTCAACGAGCTAACAAAGACTCCACGGACAGGTTAGCATGCTAACTGTGTCCACTGTGGGACAAACTGGACAGGACAGAACTCTGCTGTACACTCGAAACAAGTCTGTGGTACTTTAACCTGAAATGTGAAACTGAAAACTAGCAGAGCAGCAGCTAAAATGAGCAGATCAGCAGCTAAAATGAGCAGATCAGCAGCTAAAATGAGCAGATCAGCAGCTAAAATGAGCAGAGCAGCAGCTAAAATGAGCAGGACAGCAGCTAAAATGAGCAGGACAGCAGCTAAAATGAGCAGGACAGCAGCTAAAATGAGCAGAGCAGCAGCTAAAATGAGCAGGACAGCAGCTAAAATGAGCAGGACAGCAGCTAAAATGAGCAGGACAGCAGCTAAAACGAGCAGGACAGCAGCTAAAACGAGCAGGACAGCAGCTAAAATGAGCAGAGCAGCAGCTAAAATGAGCAGATCAGCAGCTAAAATGAGCAGAGCAGCAGCTAAAATGATCAAATCAGCAGCTAAAACGAGCAGGACAGCAGCTAAAACGAGCAGAACAGTGGCTAAAATGAGCAGATCAGCAGCTAAAACGAGCAGGACAGCAGCTAAAATGAGCAGAACAGCGGCTTAAATGAGATGAGCAGATCAGCAGCTAAAATGAGCAGATCAGCAGCTAAAATGACCAAAACAGCAGTTAAACTGAGCAGAACAGCGACTAAACTGAGCAGCTCTGCTGAGAAGGTAATCGGCTGTAGTCTCCCATCTCTCCATGACCTGTACGTCTCCAGGACTGTGAGGCGAGCAGGTCGGATCACAGCTGACCCTTCTCACCCTGCATACGGTCTGTTCGAACCACTCCCCTCAGGCAGGAGGCTTCGGTCAATTGGGACCAGAACCTCCCGCCATAAAAACAGTTTCTTCCCCTCTGCTGTCAGACTCTTGAACACTCATAACCATACTACCTCATAACTTGCCTTGGTCGCTGTATTTTGTATTTTGATTGGGAATCACTGTATCACTGTATTTTGATTGCACCACTCTAATTGTGCTGTTTCTTAGTAGTTTTTGTTCACTGAATATTGTATTGATTGTATTGATGTTTTATGGTCTATGTTTTTTGTGTCTTATGTTTTTATATTTTATGCACCGTTATGCCGAAGCAAATTCCTAGTCTGTGAATCCTGTTCATTGACAATGGC
>JBBPBX010023288.1:16041-40643 GCA_038048925.1 Garcialebias charrua | reverse complement strand
GCCAAGAAAGAGCACCACAGATGCCATCTTTGCTTTGAGGATGTTGATAGAGAAGTACAGAGAGGGTCAGAAAGAACTCCATTGTGTGTTTGTGGATTTAGAAAAAGCATATGACAGGGTGCCAAGAGAGGAGGTGTGGTATTGCATGAGGAAATCTGGAGTGGCAGAAAAGTATGTTAGACTGGTACAGGACATGTATGAAGACAGCAGGACAGTGGTGAGATGTGCTGTAGGAGTGACAGATAGCTTCAAGGTGGAGGTGGGATTGCATCAAGGATCGGCTCTGAGCCCCTTCTTGTTTGCTCTGGTGATGGACCGACTAACAGATGAGGTCAGGCAGGAATCCCCATGGACTATGATGTTTGCAGATGACATTGTGATATGTGGTGAGAACAGGGAACAGGTGGAAGAGAACTTGGAGAGGTGGAGGTATTCACTTGAAAGAAGAGGAATGAAAGTCAGCCGTAGTAAGACAGAGTACATGTGTGTGAATGAGAGGGAGGCCAGTGGAACAGTGAGGCTACAAGGAGCAGAGGAGTGACAAGGATGGATAAGATCAGGAATGAGATCATCAGAGGTACAGCACATGTTGAACAACTGGGAGATAAAGTTAGGGAGGCCAGACTGAGATGGTTTGGACATGTCCAGAGGAGGGACAGTGGGTATATTGGTAGAAGGATGTTAGAAATGCAGCTGCCAGGAAAAAGACACAGAGGAAGGCCAAAGAGGAGATATATGGATGCAGTTAGAGAGGACATGAAGGTAGTTGGAGTGAGGACAGAGGATGCAGAGGACAGAGTGAGGTGGAGGAGGATGACTCGCTGTGGCGACCCCTGAAAAGGGAAAAGCCGAAAGAAGAAGAAGAGCCCAAGTAGTTGATGGTGTCATAGGATCTCAAGATGCAAAAAATAATTAACTAATTAAAACCGCAAAAAAAGAAGTAATTTATTATTTACAAAAAAAGACCAAAAAAGCATTGGAACATATAATGGGCTCCTACCATTTATCTTACAGCAAAAAAGTCACAGGAAACCCCAAACTGTTAGTTATTATTATTAAGCTACATATGCAATTAATAAAATATGGATTAATAAAATATGGATGTAAATAAATACAAACACTAAGACATGAATACAGATGAAGACTCTGAACTTAAAATATATGATGTCGATTATCAGTTTTGTTCAAATTTCTTTCCAGTAATCAATGAATGTGAATATTATAATGAAGAGCAATTTAACAATATCAACAGGACAATAGATGACCTTTCCATATTCATATTAATAGTAGAAGTTTAAGTGCAAATTTATCAAATATAACAGATTATTTAAAACAATTACACAGAACATTCAGTATAATAGCTGTCTCCGAAACATGGTCTAATGATGAAAATATAAACAGTGTTAACATTGATGGGTATGAACTTTATTATATGAACAGAAAAAATAAACAATGTAGTGGAGTGGCTCTATTTATAAATAAAGAAATAACATGTAAAAAGATTGACAAAATGTCGGTTATCGTAGAAAATCTCATGGAGATGATTACAATTGAAATGATAAACACTAATTCAAAAAACATAATGATAAGTTGTATATATCGATCACCTGAGTCAAATATAGAACTATTCACCGATCAAATCATGGAGATGCTAGAGCGGAGTATTAATAAAACTGTGTTTTTGTGTGGAGACTTCAATATTGACTTAAATAAAAATACAGACTCAACAAACATCAATACATTCATTAATTCAATTAATAGTTTAAATCTGTATCCATTAATATCTAAACCGACAAGAATTACCACTCACAGCGCCACTATAATTGATAATATCTTTACAAACATAACTAATACAGAGATAATGGGAGGAATTTTGATTACTGATGTAAGTGACCACTTACCAGTTTTCACAATTTATGGTAAACATCATTGTCATATAAAAGGAGATACAAACAAAAGAAAAATAATAAATACATCAAAAAAGGCTTTGAATAATCTAATTCACGATCTACAGGAACAAAATTGGAAAACGGTGTATGATGATGATGTTAACATAGCATATGATGTATTTATGAACACCTTGGGAGCATTGTGTACGAAAAACATTGTGTGCAAAAAAATTATACAAAACGAAATACTGTTGATAAACCATGGATGACAAATGGATTGAAAAACGCTTGTAAAAAAAAAAAGAATAATTTGTACTCGAGCTTCTTGAAATTGAAAACAAAAGAAGCAGAAGAAAGATACAAAAAGTATAAAAACAAACTGGTTTGGATCATAAGTCAAATCAAAGTCAAAGTCGAAGTCAAAGTCAACTTTATTGTCAGAACTGCAATATGTACAGGACATACACAGGATTGAAATTGCGTTTCTCTCAGTCCCTCGGTGCAACAGTAACCATTTAAACACTAAAACACTGAAACATTTAATAAACATAAGCATAAAATAGTAAAAGTGTAACACTGTCCTGAGTTTTTGCATAGTAGTATAAAAGTATGAAAATTTACACCAACACTAAAACTAAAACTAAAACACTAAACATTTAATGAACATAAGCATAAAATTAAATAATAAAAGTGTAATACTGTCCTGAGTTTTTGCATAGTAGTATAAAAAAGTATAAAAAGTATATCTATAAAATAAACTGAAGGTTCTAGCATTGACATTTGCAAAGAGTGGCAAAGCAGCATATGAGTTAATGTACACAGTATATGTATGAGGTAGTAGTTGATGTTGGTATAGAGGCAAAAGTGGCATATGCAGTAAGGCACATTGGGCATCCTTAAATAAGGCTAGTCAGAGAATACTGTATATGTATCAGCAGTGGTGTAGATATAAAAGTAGTGTAAATGTAAACAGTAGTAATAAATGTAAACAGTATTAATAAATGTAAACATTGAATGTAAACAGTAGTATGTAAACAGTGAATGTAAACAGTAGTATGACTATAGGCAGTGATGTAATACAGACATTAGTACAAATATGAGAAGTGGTGCAAACTGAATGAGCACATGACCGAGAGTTTAGTGAATAACCCGTTTGATGACAGAGTCTTTTCAGTCATTCAACCTTTATTTTATACAGGCTAGCTGCCTTGAGCCACGGGAACTCATTTACAAGAGGGACCTGTCTAGTGTTAAAATCTTTGTGTTGTGTGGTAATGTGTGCGAAAGTTTTTTGTGTTAAGGCAGTTTAAATGGGAGGGGAGGCAGAGCAGGCAGAGTGTTTAGCATCCTGACTGATGAACAGAGCTGTCTCTCAGTCTGCTGGTTTGAGCCTGGAGACTTCTCAGTCTCCTCCCTGATGGCAGCAGTCTGAAGCAGCTGTGTAGTGGGTGTGTGGGATCACCTGCCATGCAGAGGGCTTTCCAAGTGAGGCGGTTGCTGTGTGAGGCTACGGTGCAGCTGTCACACTGGAAAAAATGCCCCTCTAAAAATAAGAAAAAAAAATGTAAAATAAGATTTTTTTGCTTGAAATAAGCAAAAAAATCTGCCAATGGAACAAGTGAAAATTCACTTGACAAGATTCTTAAAATAAGACATTTTGTTCAAGTCAAACAAGATATGCGGAATCTTGAAACTAGCTACAAAAATCTAGTTTTGAGCAATATTTTACTACAATTGTGAGCTTTTCTTGTCTTATAATAAGATTCTGATGCTCAAAAGTAGTACACTGGAGAAAAGTCTACTCTGAAAACAAGTTTAAAACAACTTAAAATTAGTTTTTTTTTGGATTGAAATAAGCAAAAAGATCTGGTAACAAGTGAAAACAAGATATGCGGAATCTTGAAACTAGCTACAAAAATCTAGTTTTGAGCAATATTTTACTACAATTGTGAGCTTTTCTTGTCTTATAATAAGATTCTGATGCTCAAAAGTAGTACACTGGAGAAAAGTCTACTCTGAAAACAAGTTTAAAACAACTTAAAATTAGATTTTTTTTGACTGAAATAAGCAAAAAGATCTTCCAACAAGTGAAAATTGTCTTGACACGATTTCTAAAAATAAGACATTTTATCTTTTTACAAGATAAACAATCTTAAACCTAGCTGCAAAAAATCTCATTCTTAGCAATATTTTACTACAATTGAGCGTGTGATGCTTAAAATTAGTATACATCCCTAAAACTTTTACTCATTTTTAGTTCTACAGATGTTTCAATGTTTCTCCAACCCGTTATCAAATTTAACCAACAAACGTAATAATACATGTCTTGTCAAAACCTTCAAACATTTTCTGTAATGACAAAAAATGAAAGGTATTCTTTAACTTCAACACATTTATTTTATCACAATGGTTTCAGCAGCAATGCAACAACTACTACTCCCAATTACAACTGTAGTTCACTTTTGAATATATATTTTTAAAAGTATAAAATAAAACATCCTCAACAAAATAAAAATAAAAAAACTACTACGAAAAATGAGGAGCGTAGTACTGTAGTGGAGTACAATGAAAAATGAGGGAGCCATTGTGTTTCACAGTTACAACTTAAAGGGATTGTGACATGATTTTTTTACTATTCATAAAATTGCTCAATATATATATATTTTATCATTTAAATATGTTTGTTTTTGCAAACAAAATGATAAATCACTTTAATTTTGCTTTAAAAGTGATTTTGAACTTCAAGCCGTGTTTACTCATGGGAAATCCCATTACACGCGAACGCACCATCTGTGATGTCACACCGGGCAGAGCTCTGGGCTTGTCACAGTGCGCAGGTATGAGCAGCTCGACATGAAGGAAGTCTGATACAGCATCAGACCTAAATTAGATCCTGTTGTTTCTTGTTCCATCACCCAAACTATTTTCTACTTCCCAAAATGAAGACAAATAGCTCAAATCTTCACATAGATTGCTAAATTCGTCCAGTTTTAAATTGTCCGCTATTAAAGACACCACAGCCCTCTGCCCAGTGTGACATCACATATGGTGCGTTCGAGTGTAATCGGATTTCCCATGATTAAACATGGCTTGAAGTTCAAAATCACTTTTAAAGCAAAATTAAAGTGATTTATCATTTTGTTTGCAAAAACAAACATATTTAAATGATAAAATATATATATTTTGAGCAATTTTATGAATAGTAAAAAAATCATGTCACAATCCCTTTAAAATGTATAAACATGTTCAAATTTAAACTTTCAAAATGTTCAAAGAACTGCATTGCTGCAACATAAAATGAGAGTTGCAACATAAAATGCAAAATAAAAACTATCTATCTATCTAAAAATGAGGTAGAGTTGCAACATAAAATGAGGTAGAGTTGCAACATAAAATGAGGTAGAGTTGCAACATAAAATGAGGTAGAGTTGCAACATAAAATGAGGTAGAGTCCACAGGCATGTTGTCCAATGTTTTTCATGCACTCATAATGCTATTTCAGCAACATTTAAAATGGGTAAACAACCAAAATTCTGAACATGAACTGGCCAGTAAAATAACTAGCTTACTGCATGCATGTACTACTGTCCAATAAAAGTTTTCCATTCGGCCATGCTCTTTTTGTAGGATGATGTTAGATCTCCCTCATGCATCTGGTCCAAAAGGACCTCTGTCTGTATGACTGACAGCAGAGTGGCCACACACTTTGGGTATGTAAGATGCAGGGCATCAGGTATAAAGCCCCCTCATCAACCTTGTCTTTTGGAAATGTTGTGATGGGCATATCTCCTACCGCGAGCAGGCAGTTGGACGAACACACAATCAGAATTGGACAGGAGAGAGGGCGCTTCTTCAAGTAGGCATCAGGGTCTTCATTTTCCTAAAAAAAAAGAAAAAAAAGAAACAGACATCTGTCAGTAAGACATACAGGATCACTTGGTTATTTAAGAACCTGAAGCAGAGAGTTGAAACCCAGCTTAAGTAAATTTTTGAAAGAGGTTGAAGGTACAACTCAAGTAGCTGTTTTTTAAGGGATCCATGATTAGTTGTAACAGAGTTTATTTGATAAACATATATTTTAACTGTGAAATCAAGACTAAAAATACTGTAGGATGTTCAGTTTTTATAATTTTTAAACTAAAAGTTTAAAAATATATTACACAGATGGGGCCATTATATTTACACACAAAGCATTCTGGGTAAATGATGATGTGGATAGGTCCTCGGTGTGAGTGACCTATATCCACCCTGAAGGTTAATCTTTGACAATATCTAATGATCGACTCTTTTAAATGAAACCAGAGAGCATTGACAGTGAGGAGAAGGTAGACATGACTCAGCCTGTAACTGAAAATACAGATGGAGGACAACAGAGCTGCGTCATGGAAGAACCTCCATCCACATGACAGACAGGGGACGCAACTGAAAATATGGATGGAGGACCTCAGTTTAGCTTGTGTCGCGCTAGCGCTGAGCTAATACATTTAAGGCAATATAGTGTCTACGCTAGCACGAATGCTAACAGGCTAAGCTGAGGTTCTTCTTCCATGAAGCAGCTCTATTGTTCTCCATCTATATTTTCAGTAAAAGGCTGAGTCATTTCTACCTTATCCTCTCTGTCAACGCTCTCTGTTCATTTAAAAGAGTCGATCGTTAGATATTGTCAAAGATTAACCTTCCTTGTTACTCATCGATCCCTGTAACTATGCAAAAAACATTTAATGCAGTCTACCTTACCAAAAGTAAAATGAGGGTCTTGGTTGGTTTTTATTGAGGGGATAACACATGCTGCATAACACATTTTAACAGACACAAATAAGCACCAACATTTACCTAGTGAAAACTATACAGTATTTATAAAAACAACCATTTTTGGTGTCTCTGAAGAGATAAAAAGAAAAAATATAGGAATTCAGAGGCTCCTTATAGCTTTTCAAATACTTAATTCAAAATTATCCAGGAACATTTCACACAGCTCACCTGAAGGACATGCACCAGAGCCTCTCTTGCCTCGCAAACTCGTTTTGGAGGAGCAGACACCGACGGAAACAGCAATGGCAGGACATGGAGGATCTGTAGAGCCTTTTCCGCTGAAAAGATTGGGTACAATTGTGTAAAAAAAACAGCTTTACAATTCATACAAGGTCAAATCTGATCAAAGTTATAAAACAATTTATACAAAAACATTTAGTGACTGCTTTCTATACTCATTTTAACCTTGTAAGAACTGTTTACACCCTTAGTCATCATAAAGCAAAAATAATATAGGGGGACTTGTTCACAAATGAGGGAAAACTGGAGCGTGAGATCGATAGGCGGATAGGTGCAGCATCCGCAGTGAAGCGGGCGCTGTACCGGTCTGTCGTGGTGAAGAGAGAGCTGAGTCAAAAGGCAAAGCTCTCAATTTACCGATCGATCTACGTTCCCACCCTCATCTATGGTCATGAGCTTTGGGTTATGACCGAAAGAACAAGATCTCGGATACAAGCGGCTGAAATGAGTTTTCTCCGCAGGGTGTCTGGACTCTCCCTTAGAGATAGGGTGAGAAGCTCAGTCATCCGGGAGGGACTCGGAGTAGAGCCGCTGCTTCTCCACATCGAGAGGAGCCAGTTGAGGTGGCTCGGGCATCTGGTTAGGATGCCTCCTGGACGCCTCCCTGGTGAGGTGTTCCGGGCATGTCCCACCGGGAGGAGACCCAGAGGAAGACCCAGGACACGCTGGAGGGACTATGTTTCTCAGCTGGCCTGGGAACGCCTTGGGATTCCCCCAGAGGAGCTGCTCCAAGTGGCTGGGGAGAGGGAAGTCTGGGCCTCCCTACTTAGGCTGCTACCCCCGCGACCCGACCCCGGATAAGCGGACGAAAATGGATGGATGGATGGATGAAAAAATAGCTAAAAGTCCAAAACTCATGGACAGAATTAAACCCTGATCACAGATAATACCAAAATATATTTGCTTACCTTCGTCCACTCTTATTGGTAGTTGCAGCAATTTTTTCGATACACCAAAAAACAGCACATTCTGGCTGGACTTCATTGGAGACTGGACTTCATTGGAGTGGATGTCTGTTGCAATATTGACCCGTTATTGGAGGAACAGCTCACTAAAGTTGAATCTTCTTTACCAGAATCCTGTACAGAAACAAACAAACAAACAAAAACAATGCAAAACAAAACAACTCTAAACATTGTGTTCTGATACTGCTACACTAAATTGTCAGAAGTATTAGTCTGTGTACATTAACTTTATATTGACAATCTTGTTGTTAATATATAGGGTCCACTATTTTGAAAGTTGAAGTCGGGACTGTGTGCAGGTCAGTCAGGTTTGTCTCACCAAATTTTAGATGTTTTTTTCTTCTTCTGTTTTGTTCATGTAAAAGCACTGTACTGACTTGTTACTGATATACAAAAAAAATTGCAGTGCATAGTTTTGGCAATACTGTATAGTACATCAACTCAAAGTGCCACAGCCAACTGAAATAGGTTGTTTTTAAGGCTATGTCAGAGAAACTGACCTCCTCTGATGCACCATGACAAGCAATCCAGATCGCTTTTCTTCTTAAGAAGTTCTCTGGTCCTGGGAAAAGGTCCCGCAAGTCTTGCCCAAGGTTGCCCATCATTGCCTCACTGATGTTTGCAGCTGAGAATGTGTTTGAAAACAAAGATGAAACGTGACACATACAGATTAGGAAGAAAAGACTAAACATAAACTTGGTTTTTCAATTGTTAAGCTACATAGTTTGAGAAGAAGCGGTAGCAAAGGGCCTTTAGATGGAGGTCTGAGACTGTTAAAAGTAAAATTGCTAACAAACCAGCATTGCACACAGTACTAGCTTTTTCTTAATTGCACTGCCACAACAAAGCATTTTTTAAACATTAATATTGACTTAAACCAGTAAAATAGTTTAGTTTATACATTTTGAAAATTTAGACGCTTCTTTGATATCTGAAATTTGATAGTTCAATCAAATTTAGATTAACATTTGCAGTTAACAACTAAACACATTTTTGTTGCTGTCTCAAAGTAGCTGTACGAATGGATGGGAGACATGAATTTAGAGACAAACCAGCAATAACAATTACTGTATATGTATTATTGATTTTAAATTTGTATTGTTATTCAGTTTTAATACAAATATGTGGTATTGTTGGTATTATGTATTAATATTCACAGCAACAGCAAATCATAAAAGAGTAGGGTTCTCTCCATTGTATTATTCCAATATATTTTATAGGTAAAGTTTTGCGGAATTTCGTTTTTTTTAACAACATGTGCTGTTAGCGTTAGTAACATAGCACTCCCCTATAGCAGCATTTAGCATTAACAACATGTGCTGTTAGCGTTAGCAACATAGCACTCCCTTATAGCAGCATTTAGCATTAACAACATGTGCTGTTAGCGTTAGCAACATAGCACCGCTTGCTCTCACACACACGTCACTAAAGACGTAATTTTTTTTATTTAATATTGGTATGATCATTACAACAACTTTTTTCCACGTCTCAGTCTACATTATAAACAACTTTGTATAAATGTGTTACCTCTAAACATCGATACAGCTGCGTCATCTAGCTTATCCATGCTGTTAGCTCGCCTGGCTTCTTTTATTTTGCGTCAGCTGCAATGTTGAGGTATAAAAACACGATTAAACATCGATAAGATGTGTAATGCGAATTACAAACACAGAAACTCTTTACAAATAATTTTATCGTACAGTACTTGAGAAAACGTACCTGGTCAAGTCGCAAAAGGCTTTAGTAAAAGTCAGACTGGTGCAGCAGAGAGCCCGCCCATATCCGGAAATCCCCTGTTTACTACTTCTTCTTCTTCTTCTTCTTCTTCTTTGGTTTTTAAGGGCAGCTTGCATCCATCATTGTTGCACTACTGCCATCTCTTGGTGCTTATATTAATTTCTTTTCTCAAATTCTCTTATTGAGTCCAGTATTTTTTAAAGATACTGCCATTTCTCATTGATAAAATTGGACAAAACAATTACACTCAAATGCTACTTCAGTTGCTTGAAATAATCAAAATTCTGTTTTCACCTATTATTGCTCTCTCAACTTTGTCAAAACTTAGGCTTTTAATAGAGCAATTTAAAACATTTCAAACAACTTTTTCCAGATGCTAATATTATACCTAAACAGCATTACATGCTGCATCTTCCCTCTCAGATTAAAGCTCTTGGTCCCACAGTGAGGCATATGTGTATGCACTTTGAGTCAAAGCATTGCTTTTTTTAAGCAGTGGGCTTTGAAAAGTAGCTTTAAAAATATTTGTAAATCTCTTTTGAAGCACATATGAATGTAGTCAAAATGTGCATGAGAAGCATCCAATGTTTTCCAGTGAATGTGACATGGGTCCAGTTTCTGAGGTGAAAAATGTTCACTATGTAGAAGGAAAGATTAAAGAGTTCATTGAGGAAATTAATCATATACTGTAGTTACAGTAAAGCGGATTAATCTTTGTGGAAATAAGCATACTTGTGGACAATCTTTGGTTATTTCTAATGTTATCAGGGGTACTCCAGAATTTTCTCTTGTGAAAAACATATACATTGCAAATGCATCATTGTATTGTTTTGAGTGCCAGCCTCTCTCTACAGTTGGTTGGAATAATCATTATTTAGCTTATGAGGTAGAAATTCCCTAGCTCAGGCCAATATCTTTGTGAATACCAATAAGCTTATTGATTACACACCATACTTTTATGTGAATTTCAGTGATAGTAAGTACATTCCAGTGAAGTATGACCTCACAGATATTATAAAATATAATTCTTAAATCAGTGAAGAGTCTTGGTATTTGGAACAAACAAAGGTGTGTTGTGTTAGTATTTCTGCATTTTATGCAAAAAAAGATAGTTTGTTCACGGCACTGGAATTTTTAGGCCGTCATGTATTTGGACATATGTTAAAATAAATGTGTGAAACGAACCTGCATTATTTGTCTATTTAATATAAACTGCACAGTAGGTATGTTTATGTAGTATAAGCCTTGGAAAAAAAATACAATGTAGAAATTGTTAATGAACTATTGGTTTAAAGAAATTGTAATAGGACAATGGAGTCTGTTCAAAGTTAAACAGAACCTGTATAAAACAAATAGAATGTTTTGAGTGGGCATGCTGATCAAAGAAGCAGATTTGTCTTAATTCAAGTTAGTTTGTTATCTTGAAACAAGATGTTTCACGTTTTACAAACCTCAAAGGCTTATGAAATGTCAAAAAAGCTTGTTTCAAAAAGAAACGACTCAAAACAAGATATTTTCAAGACTTTTTGCCTTATCAAGATTTTCAAGATGCATTGTCTCAAAACAAGTTGTAATGTCTTACTTAGATAGATGTTTTTGACTTATATTAAGTGTGATAACAGGTTTTGACTAGAAATAAGAAAATTAGACTTGGTAAGATTTTCCGTTTTTGCAGTGCACACGCCTGACAGGCCACAGTGCAGGCCTGCAGGCTCATCCACCGATCAGCAGCACCCTCCTCTGGTGCGTCGTGACGTGGGACACACGTATGACGTACGAGGAAGGACAGGCGTGTTCGGGTGAGCAAGGACTTCATGCTTGGGCTGGACCCAATGGGGCATGGACTACATCCTGCTTCGCCCTTTATCCAATAGGAGCTAAAGGGCGAATGCTAACATGAAATAGAACGTTGGTTACGTATTGTAACCCCAGATTCTATGAATGTTAGTGGAACCCTTTAGCTTTGTGGGCCCCATTGGCTCTTGAACGGCTGAATGATGAGCTGTTTGAGGCAGTTCCTTCTGTGTGGTGGGGTTAAATACACACGGGGTGGGCCCACACTGTAGGTGGGCGTGGACTAAAAGGTTATTCAGTATGACGCTGACGCGATGACGAGGTATAAGAAAACATAAGAAAGACTATTATAGTAATTTATTAGACAAAAGTAATGGTAATATGAGATCAACATGGCAAATAATGAATAGCGTTCTAAAAAAATCATGAATCCAAATCAAGTATTCCACAATATTTTGTTAAGGATGGTAATGATATCCATGACCAAAATGTGATTGTAAATGAGTTTAATAATTATTTTGTAAATGTTGGCCCAAGCCTTGCAAACAAAATACCTACAGCAGATGCAAACGTGAATCGCAAAATTACGAGTTGTGCCAATAGTATCTTTTTGGAAGGAACTGACAAAGAAGAGGTAATGGATGTTGTAAATGACCTTGCAGATAAAAGATCTAAGGATTGGGTTGACATGGATATGATGTTTGTAAAAAAAAAAATGAGTTATGTCATTGAGCCATTTGTACACATCCGTAACCTGTCATTCAAATCAGGAATATTTCCAAATAACATGAAAACAGCCAAAGTGGTTCCACTTTTTAAAAATGGGGATAAGCTTGACTTTAATAATTATAGACCAATATCACTGTTGCCCCAATTTTCTAAAAATTTGGAGAAATTATTTGGGATAAGATTGGATCGATTCATTGATAAACAAAACACACTTAGTAACAGTCAATATGGATTTAGAAAAAATAAGTCTACATCAATGGCTCTTGTTGAACTGGTGGAACAAATAACAAATGCAGTTGATCAAAAGAAGAGTTGTATTAGTATTTATGTTGATTTAAGGAAGGCATTTGATACTATAGATCATGGAATTCTTCTTGATAAACTATATAAATATGGTATTAGAGGGACAGCATTAAAGTGGGTAAATGGTTATTTGGAAGATCGAAAACAATTTGTTCAAATACATGACATAAGATCCAAATTTAGTAATATCACATGTGGAGTGCCTCAGGGCTCAGTACTTGGACCCAGGGGCCTCATGTATCAACCGTGCGTGCGCACAAAATCCTTGCGTGCGTCACTATCCACGCAAAACCCCGTATGTATCAAAACTGAACTGAACGTGAATATGTGCGCATCCAAGTACATTTCCACGCCAGCCTCATGGCAGGCGTACGCACGTTTCTGTGGTTTTTGTTCCTTTGGCGACACTTACAGGTGATTCTGAGAAACTGAAGCCCCACAGTCTGTGGTTGACTTTAAGAGCGGCTTAAGACCTTTCTTTTCAACAGAGCATACTCTACTCCTCATGATTCTACTTTTGATCTTAGCTGACACTGTTGTTGATTTTAATTGTTTTATTATTTGTTTTATTGACATTTAATTCTGTTGCACCTTGTAGCACTTTGAGATTTTCATTAATGAAAAGTGCGTTATAAATTGAATTCATTATTATTATTAGTATTATTATTATTATTAACTGTTCATGATGTGAAAATGATTGTTGTTCACACCAGACACACATGATTAACAAAGATTACATCCACATGGACGCAATTAAATAAAGGACGCGCAAAGTTGTGCAAAAAATACATTTAACAGGAACGGATTCAGCCTTACTGGAGGATATAATAAATAGTGTAACACGCAGAGCATTTATTTATAAACAGATATAATTTTCTGATCTAGGATATGGCTTATCAGCCGTTTTCAGGAATAATCCTTTTTCATTTTGGCACTGCTGCGCTCTGGAGCACAACGCAGGAACCGTGCACAACGCGTGCAGAAGCAGCGATCAAACTGTTCCCGAGCTTTCCAGAGGGAGCTGCAGGTCGATCGGGACTGTCCAGTCCACACAAAGCCGATTCATGTCCAATGGAATGGTCTCATCCATATGATTCCAAAGGCTGAGTCATGGTTGCGCTTTGGAGCGCGCGCGCACCCTCGCCGGTGTTACACGGCAGTGGAGGTGTTACATAATCTGCGTTTATTGTAGATTTCTCCAAAATGACACGTGAAAGTACACCATATATAACTTGTAGGAGAGCAAAAGATTCACAGACAGACTGCGCACAAAGGCTGCGGCGCGCGCAGCGTTTGGAGACTCCAACATCACGTCATGTCATGAAAACTCCAATGAGGCGCACAAACTCGTTCCTTCATATCATCTATTAAATAAACAAAGATCTATGTTCTACCAAACATCTAAGTTCCTCTGTGTTTACAGTAATTATGGTAATAAACTCGTGCGCAAAGTTAATATTTTCACTGGATGGATGAGCCAGTTGCGCACCAAAGCAGGGTGCGCGCGCACACAAATACCGACACACAATCACTCGTTCTTTGTGTGATAAACACATTTTATTACTATTCTTACTTAGGATTTCTTTCCTCACTCATATTATATTAAATTCATTAATTTCCTGAATCTAGAAATCATTTCTGATCGCGCAGAGATCAAACAAACATGTCCTTCACACATGCAGGACGTAATTTGCATCTGTTTAACATATGTAAATGAAGGCGTGTCAGGGGAGGTGTCTCACGTGCGCTCAGTTCCACGTTAATTGTGATGTACAAAAGGAATGTGCGTGGATTCCGGTGTACGCACAGTTTGATACATCTGGATTTATTTGTGCGTACGCAGTTTTCTGGATTTGACCGTACACAACTTTTCAGTAAGAAATCCACGCAAGTCTTTGTACATGAGGCCCCATGTTATTTAATTTGTATGTAAATGACTTGGTTAATGTGTCAGACTTTTTTAGATGTTTTATTTGCAGACGACACAACATTTATTTGTACGGGTGATGATACAGAACAAATGCTGGAGTTAATACAGTCAGAATTTTTGAAAATCCAAAATTGGTTTTGTCTAAACAAATTATCATTAAATCTGGATAAAACTTATTACATGATACACAGCAACAGAAAAACTGATGTTCACGCTCCATTTTTGGTAGACGGAACTGAAATTTGTAGTTAGTGAGGTGAAATTTTTGGGTGTTATTATTGATGAGAAATTAACATGGAGACCTCACATAAACAAATTGAGAACAAAAATATCCAGATCAATAGCAGTTCTGTATAAAGTAAGAGAGTTATTCACTGATAAAGCAATGTTTATGTTGTATAATGCAATAGTTGTTCCTTATTTGGTTTACTGTATTAAAGTCTGGGGTAAAGCATGTCAGAGTCAGAGTCAGAGTCAGAGTCTTTATTGTCATTTGCACCGCATGTGGTACATGAGATGAAAACGAGATTATGTACACGAGGTCCCAGTTACATCCAACAACAAATGAAAGAGAAAAACAGTAATAACATCTAGAACTAACTAAGAAAAACATCAACTAGTAATACACAGCAGCACGAACATGAGTTTGTATGAGCAGATGGTCACAGATGAACACAGATGAATACAGCAACAAGAAAACAGATCAGCATCAGTATGATGTGATATTTTGCAGTGTTTATTTTTTATTTTATTTTTATTTATTCATGAGTCTAACAGCCTCAGGGTAGAAGCTGTTCCTCAGTCTAGTGGTTCTACACTTGATGCTCCTCAACCTCCGTCCTGAGGGGAGTGGGGCAAAGAGTGAGTGTGCTGGGTGAGTGAGGTCTTTCATGATGCAGGTGGCTCTTTTCCTGCATCTGGAGGTGTAAATGTCTGTGATGGTGGGGAGACTGACTCCAACAGACTTCTGTGCAGCCTTCACCACTCTCTGCAGAGCTTTCCTCTCTTCAACTGTGCAGCCTCCATGCCACACGTTGATGCTGGAGCACAGGATGCTCTCCACTGCACACCTGTAGAAGGAGGTGAGGACTGGGCTGCTCAGACCAGCTCGTCTCAGCCGTCTGAGGAAGTAGAGTCTCTGATGACCTTTCTTGATCAGGCTGGTGGTGTTGTTGCTCCAGCTGAGGTTATCATTCATGTGTACACCCAAGTATTTGTAGCTGGAGACCACTTCCACTGCAGACCCACCTATTTTCAGTGGGGCATGGGTGTGTTTGTTCCTTCTGAAGTCCACAATCATCTCCTTTGTCTTCTTCACATTCATGTGAAGATTGTTCTCTTTGCACCAGCTCTCCAGGTGTTCCACCTCCTGTCTGTAGCTGGACTCATCATTGTTTGTAATGCATCCCACCACCGCTGTATCATCTGCAAACTTAACAATATGACAGCCTGGAAGTGTGGCTGTACAATCATATGTGAGCAGAGTGAACAGAAGGGGGCTCAGCACACATCCCTGAGGAGAGCCAGTGCTGAGGGTTATGGTGGAGGAGGAGAAGTTGTGGATCTTCACGGACTGTGGTCTATCTGTTAAGAAGTCTAGTATCCAGTTACAAATAGAGGGGCTTAGTCCAAGTGTAGATAGTTTGTCTATCAGAGTTTGGGGGATCATGGTGTTGAAGGCAGATGTGAAGTCCACGAAGAGCAGACGCACGTATGAGTCTTTCTGATCCAGGTGGGTGAGAGCAGTGTGGACCACGGAAGAAATGGCGTCCTCTGTTGATCGGTGTAAAACTATAACTAATCCTTTGTTCATTTTACAGAAAAGAGCTGTACGAATTATTATGAAAAAAAAACTATAGATATCCGTCGACTACTTTATTTTATCAACTGAAAATTTTGAAGTTCTATGATTTGGTTAATTATAACATTTTGTTGCTTATGTATAAGGCACATAAAGGCATGTTGCCTGACAATATTCAAACACATTTTGTTAAAAGAGAGAGTGTATATTTTCTTAAAGGAATTGAGATGTTTGTGAAGCCTTATTTTAGTAGTAGTTTGAAGGAACGATCCACAATAATTCAGGGAATAGGATTGTGGAATGGTTTGGAAGATACTGTTAAGAATGCCAGATCACTGTGTACATTTAAGAGACTGATAAAGACGAGTTTCTTGGAAGAATATGGGAATCGTTAATACATATATCTACTTAAGTTGTTGTCTGATTTGATTAAGATGTTTGAGTTTTTATGTTTTTAATTTAGCTAGATTGTTATTTTCTTTTTGAAATAAAATTTTATATATATAATTTGATTTACATTAGAATTGAGTAAAAAGGGGCAGTTTTCATAAGACTAGTTCTTCTTCTGCCACCTTTCATTTTATTTAATTTACTTTTTGTTATTGTATTGTATGTATAATTGTCATGTTTTTAAATGAAATGAATAAATTTTCAAAAAAAAAAGCTGTAAAAGTGACAAAAATGTGCGGCACGTCAAAAACGAAACTAAAAACAGTGGGGCGTTTGACCACCCCGCACCACTGCCTGTGGTGCTGCGCATTAGGTTTAGTTTTTGAGATTAATATTTTTTGCCTTTTATTTGTGAAACAAGGTCAGAGGAAGCTGGTTCTGGTTCGGTCGATTGGACCCGGTGTTACTCCACATTCTGTGACCTGCAACAGTTCATGCAACACCGCCCCCTACAGTCACAATATACGGTGGTCACAGTCACAGAATATGGTGTAACACCGGTTCACAACGCGCTCCAAACAGGAAGTTAATTCATTTTCTGTTCTGTAACTGCGACGTGATGACGTTGTGACAGCCTGAACCCTCAACAATAAATATTATGCGCCTAAAATCCTAAATTTCTACACCCCTTTATTGTTTTGGAGCAATTATCCCCTAACACGCTGACAGATAAATCAGCTGGTCCACCGGTGGAGACGTCCCTTTTTGAGAAATGTGAAAGGAAGCGAAAGGAAGCGTGAAGCGCAGCGGGGTGTGTCATCTTCAGCTGTTTGGAAGTGTGGACGACGTGATTTTGGATTACTGGAGCCTCGACTGGATGCAACAAAATTGCTTCTGTTTGAACTGTCTTCTCCCCCCCCATCGTCGGTAGCGTGAGTGAAGCAAACCAGCTGTTTTTCATCTGCGACCTCTGTGGGTTATTAAAACTTGGTGTGCCGCCGAGCACTGGTTTTGGAACAGAGATTAACTGCTGGACTCACGCTCGAGCCACGTTCCTCTTTAAGTTAAGTGATTATTATTGGATGAACTATTGTTTTGTTTAAAACTTTGTGTGCCGCCGAGCACTGGTTTTGGGACAGAGATTAACTGCTCGAGCCACATTCCTCTTTAAGTTGAGTTATTATTTGATGAATTATTGTTTTGTTTGTGTGGATAAATATATTGCAACCTGTTTGCTGCAGCAGGATTGTTGAACTTTGTGTGCCGCCGAGCACCGGGCTGTGGAATTGATTAAATACAGTACTAAGTTCGTTAAATATTGCTTTTTATTGTATGAATTATTATGAGGATTTTTGTTTGTATCCAGGGGTAAATACATTTGATTTTGAAAAAAACATTATGTAGTTCAGAGTCAGAGTCAGAGTCAGAGAGAATTTATTGTCATTTGCACCGCATGTAGTACATGTGTTGAAAACGAGATTATGTACACAGGGTCCCAGTTACATCCAACAACAAATGCAAGAGAAATACAATAATAACATCTAGGATTAACTAAGAGAGACATCACATCAGCTAGTAATACACTAAGCCCTAATGTAGTAGAAAGTAGTTGATGGGTTTATTTCATTTAGTGTAAGGGTGTGATCACATTAAGTGTTTAACATCCTTTGTTCTAGTTTTGTGTTAAAGGGCAAATATATTATTTATATAATTAGACATCTTATATGTCAGGAGAGAAACCTGGCTGGCACCCCAAACAAAAGCCTGTCTCACAAAACTGTTACAACGTCACTACGAATACTCGATTTGAAATAAAAAAACTTGATAGAAGTCCAAGTAATCGATGTGTCGATTACTTGAGTAGTCTGTTAAAGCCCTACTACACATGTATTGATATAGCACTCTACTCCTACACACATTGATACAGCACTCTACTGATATACACACACATTGATACAGCACTCTACTACTACTACTACACACACACATTGATACAGCACTCTACTACTACACACACACATTGATATAGCACTCTACTACTACACAAAGATTGATACAGCACTCTATTACCACACACACATTGATACAACACTCCACTACTACACATACACGTTGATACAGCACACTCCTGCTACATACACATTGATACACCTCTCTACTGCCCCACACACACACACACACACACACACACACACACACACACACACACACACACACACACACACACACAGGTTTGTTTTACTATCTTTGTGGGGCCATTGCATTGACTTCCATTCATTTTTCATTCATTTCTATAGCCTAACCCTGACCTTTACCCTAAACCTAACCATTACCAATGCATACCTAACCCTAACCTTAACACATCCTCAATTCACACCTTAGTCCTAAACCTAACCCCTAACCCACCAACGGGACTTCTTCTTATGGGGCCCGGGCTTTGGGCCCCATAAGAACCAGTTGGGCCTCACAATTTGGTAAAACTCAGAAAACTGGGCCTTACAATGTAGCATAAACAAGGACACACACACACACACACACACACACACACACACACATTGATACAGTACTCTACTACTACATACACATTCATACAGCTCTCTACTACTACACACATTGATACAGCACTCTACTGCTACACACACATACATTGATACAGCACTCTACTGCTACACACACATACATTGATACAGCACTCTACTACAAACCGGATTCCAAATAAGTTGGGACATTAAACAAATTGTGAATAAAAACTGAATGCAATGATGTGGAGATAGCAAATGTCAATATTTTATTCATAATAGAACATAGATGACAGATCAAAAGTTTAATCTGAGTAAATGTAACATTTTAAAGGAAAAATATGTTGATTCAAAATTTCACAGTGTCAACAAATCCCAAAAAAGTTGGGACAAGTAGCAATAAGTGGCTGGAAAAAGGAAATTGAGCATATAACGAACAGCTGGAAGACCAATTAACACTAATTAGGTCAATTGACAACATGATTGGGTATAAAAAGAGCTTCTCAGAGTGTCAGTGTCTCTCAGAAGCCAAGATGGTAAGAGGATCACCAATTCCACCATTGTTGCGCAGAAAGATAGTGCAGCAATACCAGAATGGTGTTACCCAGCGTAAAATAGCAAAGCCTTAAGTTATCATCATCAACCGTGCATAACATCATCAAAAGATTCAGAGACTCTGGAACAATCGCTTTCATTAAAATTTAACTACAGAAACGCCTAAAAATATTGGCTGAATTTTTTTTAAGAGTGTGTCTCAGTTTAATTTTTGTTAATAAATGATTACAAATCAGCTTATTTTAGAATGTAAATAACACCAACATCATTAAAATTTAACTACAGAAACGCCTACAAATATATTTGTTGGCTGACTTTTTTTAAGAGTGTGTCTCAGATTAATTTTTGTTAATAAATGATTACAAATCAGCTCATTTTAGAATGTAAATAACACCAACATTATTAAAATTTAACTACAGAAACGCCTAAAAATATATTTGTTGGCTGACTTTTTTTTAAGAGTGTGTCTCAGTTTAATTTTTGTTAATAAATGATTACAAATCAGCTCATTTTAGAATGTAAATAACACCAACATCATTAAAATTTAAAGGTGCTATATGTAACTTTTCTAAAAATATATTTTTAACATATTTCTTCACTCTGTCACTATCTTCTGACAGACTGATGTTAGACAGGTAATCTCTGAAAAAAACTATAGTCTTCTGGCTTCTCCAGGTGGTACTAAAAGCATTTCTAAAAACCCACAGTGACCCGCCGTTAACCAGCCAATAAAAACAGAGTTTTGTTCATGAACGAGCTTGTCACGCCCATCTCCCCCTGTCCCGCATCTGCGCATGTTCTCGTTCAAAGGATTGCAAAGCGATGCAGGACTGTTTTGTATGTGACACAAATATATTAAAGGGGACCACATATTCAAAATTCACTTTTGAATGGTTTTTTTACTCAACTTTGGGTATTTACTTCATAAAAAAACTGTCCTAAGGCCAAAAAAATGCACCCAGTGGTTTATTTACTCTAAGTAGATTTATTTATCTTTGATAAATACACTTTGTTTCCCACTTCCTGCGGTTTGTGACATCACAAACCGCAGCCAATCACCTCAAACCTGAGTCCAGCCCCTCACCTAGCAACCCCTGGTGATGCTCCACCCACTTCAGTATAAAACACGTCACGGTTGCCGAGACGTTGAAACTGTGCACACACACACTCTCGCGGGGCGACAGTCTGTAACGTACAAGCACCACTGATCGATATACTTTTCAGATTAGCAACTTATTTAGTTTAAGAATACTTTTCACTTCATCAAAATCTAATCAAAACTTCAGCGTTCTAAATGTAGGTGGTTGTATTTGTTTCTTATACGATGAAGGACTGCTTTTAGCATAACTGCCAGGTTGGCCTAGAGGTAATGAATTGGACTGTCACCCGAAGGACCGGGGTTCGCTTCCCGGTCACGGCATTTTTTTTTTTTTTTAAGCCTTTTGTTTCGGAGAGATTTCATGTGTACAGCACTTTGTTGCAGCTGTGGTTGTTTTAAATGGCTTTATAAATAAAGTATAATTGTTATTTTTACGTTTTAGTTCAATTTTTAGCGATCGCTCTCAACACGCAGCCGGGAGAAATAAAACGAGCAGACCGCCGGCGAAGACACCATCTGCGTGCGGGAGCTGCTCGGAGCTGCTGGCTTGAGGTCCGGGGGTCCGGTCAGAGGTTGCCTCATGCGGATAAATTAACTGGAGACACTCTGTGAACTTTGTTTGTGTGTGGACTGAAGCAGCGATCGCTCCCAAAAGCGCCGCATGCAACGAGCGGAGCTAGCACTGTCCGCTCGGAGGAGGAAAAGCTATCATTAGCCTCGGAGGTGGGCTAATGCTAAAAAAAAGAAGCTGCAAATGGCGGCGCGCTGACAGCTTTCGGTAAGTTATCTTAAGCTAGCACTAACAGTAAGTCAAGTGAGTAATAAAAAAAGAGCTAATTTTAAAACAACATATTCGAGATACTGGCTTTTACAGAGGGCGTAGTTAATGTAAACAGATCTTTGTAGGGCGTGGCTTTCAGACCTCATTATCATAAACCGGTCGTTTTGAACGGAAGTGAAATTTGGCAGAATTAGAAAGGGGATATTTTATTATCTAAGCATTATTTTGCGTATAAAATTGAATGAAAATGGTCTGGAAAGCCCACAGATACACCACAAAAAATTATGTGACCTACATTTGGTCCCCTTTAAATTCCCCTTCTTCATCCCTGATCTGGACTTTTCTTTTGTTTTTTTGCCAAAGGTCAAGTGATCGCTTCCTCCTCCGCTGACTCCATGACTGAAATGATGAGGAAATGAATGAATTTGTCACGAGCAAATTAAACTCTGGTTAAACGTGGCTGCGCGAGGCTCTGCAGATTTTCTGGTGTTCTGGTGTGCTGGACCAGCGCTCCATGTTTTTATTTTATTTTTTAGAACGTTTTATTAACATATAAACACAGAACATCGCAGCGGCTGCAGTAAGAGCCAGCTGCAGCTTGTGCCTTTTTTTTCCCCACCCGACCTGTCAATCAATTCAGTACAATTCAGTACCGAGCTGCGTTCGGCCCAACGCAGAGCTATACTGTAGCCTTTAGCAGCATTCCTGCTTGACAAGTAAGTGTCTTTGCTTGAATCATTTATTATTAAAACTAAACAATAAAGATAACGAAGGTTACAGTATCACATGCGCGTTCACGAGACAGGACATGCAGTGGAGGTGGAGCTATGGAGGCTGAGTTGCAGTTCAGCCGAGAGCAAGGGGAGGGACCAGAAACGTGTCTCTGTTCAAATTTTTTCTAAGTTCCAGCGTATTCCAGAAACTACATATAGCACCTTTAACTACAGAAACGCCTAAAAATATATTTGTTAGCTGACTTTTTTTAAGAGTGTGTCTCAGTTTAATTTTTGTTAATAAATGATTACAAATTAGCTTATTTTAGAATGTAAATAACACCAACATCATTAAACTTTAAAGGTGCTATGTGTAACTTTCTTTCATCACATGTGGAGTTCCCCAAGGCTCTGTACTTGGACCAAAGCTTTTTATTTTATATGTGAATGACTTGGTAAATGTGTCAGGACTCCTTAAATGTGTACTTTTCGCTGATGATACCACTTTTTTCTGTTCAGGTGAAGATATAGAACAAATGTTAGAATTGATAAAGACAGAATTTGTCAAGATACAAACTTGGTTTAAAATAAATAAATTATCATTAAATCTAGAAAAAACTAATTACATGATATTCGGTAATAAAAAGAAAACTGTTGATGTTCCACTCAAAATTGAGGATGTTGAGATTTGTAGAGTGAATGAGGTGAAGTTTTTGGGTGTTATCATTGATGACAAACTGACATGGAAACAACACATAAATTCTGTAAGAATAAAAATAGCTAGATCGATAGCAGTACTGTACAAAGTCAGAGACCTATTGAATGATAAAGCTCTGTATTTGTTGTATAACACAATCATTGTTCCACACTTAATCTATTGTATTGATGTTTGGGGGAAAGCGTGTAAAACAATCACAAAGCCTATTTTTGTATTACAGAAAAGAGCTGTAAGAATTATCACTAGAAAGCATTACCGTCATCCATCAAGTACATTATTTTATCAACTAAAATTATTGAAGTTCCATGATTTGGTAGACTATAATATTTTATCAGTTATGTATAGAGCTCAAAATAATGCATTACCTTTAAATATCCAAATGCACTTTGTTAAAAGACAAAGTTGTTATAATCTTAAGGGAACAGAGTTGTTTGTAAAACCACAATTCAGAACCAGTTTGAAGGGACGTTCTACCTCAATCCAGGGAATTAGATTATGGAATGGCTTGGAGAATGTAGTTAAAAATGCCAAGTCAATGTTTACATTTAAAAAAATGATCAAAACAAATGTGTTAAAAAAATATATGTGAAATAACGTAATGTGTATTGTATTAGTTAGAAAATTAGAAAGAGTTAGTCATTTTGTACTGTTAGTTAGAAAATTAAAAAGAGTTAGTAATTTTGTACTGTTGGTTGAAGAATATTATTGTTTAACCTGACTGTTGGAAAAAGTTGGTTGAAGATTATTATTGTTTACATGGTTTGACTACTGTTGTTTAATCTGATTGTTGGAGATAAGGGGCAGATATAATAAGATTTATTCTTCTTTCTGCCACCTTTCATTTTTTTACATTTTGTACACTATCATTATGAGATTGCCTTGTATTGTTTCTTTTGTAAAAAAATGAACAAATTTAATAAACATAAACATAAACATAAACAAACTTTCTGTAGAGTGCAGAACAGAAATATTTTCAACAGGCAAAGCATTCTGATCCCTCCCCCTCAGAGCCATATATGGCTCTGCTCCCCTTGGCCCTGCTGAAATTCAAATTCAAGCTCTGTTTTTATTGGCTGATTCAAATTCAAGCTGTTTTTATTGGCTGGTTAATGGCGGGTCACTCTGTGTTTTTAGTGTTTTTATAAATGCTGATAGAGAAGCAAGGAGACTATAGTTTTTTTCAGAGATTACTTTGTCTAACATCAGTCTGTCAGTAGATAGTGACAGAGTGAAGAAATATGTTAAAAATATATTGTTAGAAAAGTTACAGACTGCACTACAAAGTTACATAGTGCAGCTTTAACTACAGAAACGCCTAAAAATATATTTGTTAGCTGACATTATTCTAAGAGTGTGTCTCAGTTTAATTTTTGTTCAGAAATGCACTTTGACAGTTACCGGTACACCCACATACCGTAAATAAAGCAGCTTTAAAATTACTACCGGTACACCCGCACATAAAGATGACACACACAGCTATTTATTTTGTGTTTTTTATTTACAATATTTTTAATTCGCTCAAACCCCAGAAACTCCTCGTCCTCAGTGTCACTCTCAAACAGTTCAGCAAGTGACAGAGGCAGCTTGACACTGGTCAGAGGTCCCGGTCCCGGTCCCTCCTCCTCCT
>JBBPBX010023288.1:0-15932 GCA_038048925.1 Garcialebias charrua | reverse complement strand
CTCATCCTCATCCTCATCCTCATCCTCATCCTCATCCTCATCCTCCTCCTCATCCTCATCCTCCTCCTCCTCCTCCTCACTACTGTCCTCTGCCTCAGCACTAGCTCCAGCAGGCCGTGGGAGGATGCCCGCCTTCTTGAATCCTGCCTTGATGGTCCTGGTGGTGACAGAAGCCCAGGCCTTGTCGACCCACTCCACCGCCTGGGCGAAGGTCGCGTGCCGCATCCTCCCAGTGGCTGTAAATTAGTGCTCACCACTCACCATCCAGTCCTCCCACAATTCTCTGATGGAGGACTTGAAGCTCCGGTTTACACTAATGTCCAGCGGTTGAAGAAGTTTGGTTAGGCCCCCTGGAATAATTGTGGGCACGGTGTTCAGTGTCTTTATTTTTGCCTTCATGGCATCCGTTATTTGTGCCCTCAAACTGTCCATGACGAGGAGAGCCTTTTTGGTCCTGAAGAACCCATCAGGACGATGGACGAAGCATTTGTTGATCCAATGGACCATCATCTGCTCATCCATCCTTTAGGGTTCACCGCGACCACGACTCTGGGGCTGAAGTCCTCTTTTGGCATGGTCTTCCTTTTTCCAGCTCCATCTGCTCTCCAAAGTCAAGTCATTTCTCAGCCGTGGTGATCTTGAGAAAGCCATCCATGCCTTTGTGACCTCCAGACTTGATTATTGTAATGCTTTGTATGTTGGTATTAATCAATCCTCCATCTCCCGTTTACAGCTTGTACAGAACTCTGCCGCGTGCTTTTTGACCAACACACGAAAATATGAACACATCACTCCTGTCCTGTCCTCTCTACACTGGCTCCCGGTTCAGTTCAGGATACAGTTCAAGCTGCTGCTGTTTGTTTTCAAAGCTCTGAATGGACTTGCACCTCTCTACATCTCAGAACTTTTGGAAGTCCATCACCCCAGCAGAGCTTTACGATCTGCCAGTCAACACCTGCTGGAGGTGCCTCGCTCAAGGTACAAACAATGGGGAGACCGGTCATTTTCTGTTGCCGGCCCAAAAGCCTGGAACAGTCTCCCCCTTGAGCTGCGTGCCACCTCTGATCTGACTCTGTTCAAAACCAGACTGAAGACCCACTTGTTCAAAAAAGCTTTCAGTGTGTAACTTTTATTATTTTTGGTATTTTAGTATGTAGCATTTTTATTTCCATTGCCTTCTTTTATTACTGCTGTTTCTTATTCTATTTTCATTGATTTATTGTTCCAGTTTATTCATCTTTTTATCCTGTTAAGCACCTTGGTCAATGCAAGGCATTGTAGGAAGGTGCTATACAAATAAAGTTTATTATTATTATTATTATTATTATTATTATTATTATTATTATTATTATTAAAGATGACCACGGGGAGGGAAGTTTGCAGCCGTCAGCACCACAAGCCAGAACCACTGTAAAGTGGGACTTTCTCATGGCCTGTGGTGAGGATGTTGATCGATTTCTCCCCCTTCTAGGAGACACTCCTCTCCCTAAAGAAATGTCGAAGGTCAACGGAACCTCATCCATATTAATAACATGGTTGGCAGTGATCCCATACGTCTGGACCTGGCGTGAGAAAGACAAAAGGCAGGCATTAGGTCGGGCTACAGTATAAACAAAAGAATCTAGCGTGTGCACCCATAGACCCGCTGTGAGCGCGTCAACAGACATGCAACATTAAAATGTTTCTTTCTTTGTCCACTTCACATCACTTCACATCACATGTCCACATCAGAAGCAGACATTAGCTTACCGTAAACAAAATAATCGAGCGCGCACTCACTGACCCGCTGTGAGCGCGCCAATAGACCTGCAACATTAAAATGTTTCTTTGTTTGTCCACATCACTTGTCCACATCAGAAGCACACATTAGCTTACAGTAAACAAAAGAATCGAGCGCGTACCCACTGACCACAAACTCGCTGTGAGCCCGCGATTTTATATTAAATTAATATATTCAAATTTAGCAAGATACCGGTGCATTAAACACAGAAAAAAAACATGTTAGCTTAGCGGTACCGGTACGGTACCTGGCGACACACAAAGGCAGACATTTTTGTACAGTAAACAAAGAAACGAGCGTGCACTCACTGACAACAAACTCGCTGTGAGCGCGCGATTTTATATTAAATTAATATATTAAAATTTAGCAACAAAAAAAAACCGCACAAAAAAAACACGTTAGCTTACCTGCCGACTCACTAAGGCTCGAAAGCTGTCCAGTTTCTCCTGGTAGTTGGCCGGGAGCTTCTGGGACATGGTGGTTTGGGCACGGATGGACAGATCGTGGTGCTTCATAAACCTGAAACACCAACTGGGACCACCGGTGAACTCCGTCACCCCCATGTCCTTAGCCAGAGCGATGGCGTGGAGGCGAAGCTGCACCGTGGAGACCCCTCTTCCACAGGTGCGCTCGGAGAGGACCCAGGACTTGACCCTGTCCTCCAGTTCTGGCCACCTCGCTTTCAGGCCCCGGTTGGCCCGCTTTGTGCGCTTCATGCTCTGGATGACTCCCTCTGACTTCCTCCAGCCCCGAATCATTTTCTCGCTGACCCCGTACTGGCGGTCAGCGGCGCGGTTCCCGTGGACCAGGGCAAATTTCACCACCTCCAGCTTGAAATCTGCCGTGTACAATTTCCTTTTTGGTGGCATGTCTTTTCTTCTCTTCTCGTTCTCTCTCGTTGTGTTCGTTGTTGCTCTGTATCTCCTCACTCACTCTCAGAGATGTCGCCCGGGTGATGGGCTTTTATGCTCAATACACAAACAGGTAATGCCTCCAGGCACGTCTGCAGGTACTGTACCGGTAAACAGACTACAGGTCACTTTAGCACCCATAGCGGCTTAAAGTGGTACTACCATGCGCCCCTAGCAGCCGAAACTGGTACTACCATGCGCCTCTAGCGGCCGAAATTGGTACTGCACTGNGCTGAAATGAGTTTTCTCCGCAGGGTGTCTGGACTCTCCCTTGTGCCTGGTCCTCGCATCCAAAAGCTCCCAACGCACCGTGTTTTCTGCTTGTCAACAGATGTCTGTTTCCACTGCAGACGCACAGTGGGCAGCACGGTGGCACAACTGGTAGAGCTGCTGCCTCTCAGCGAGAAGGTTGCCGGTTCAAATCCCGGTCCGGGGTCTTTCTGGGTGGAGTTTGCATGTTCTCCCCGTGCATGCGTGGGTTTCCTCCGGGTACTCCGGTTTCCTCCCACAGACCAAAAAACATGCTTGTTAGGCTGATTGGTGACTCTAAATTGACCCTAGGTGTGAGTGTGAGAGTGGATGGTTGTTTGGTGTGAGTGAGACAGGTCCCTCTTGTAAATGAGTCCCCGTGACTCAACGAGGCTAGCCTGTATAAATAAAGGTTGAATGAACAGTGGGAGCAGCGTGTGGCTCCCTTCCCGGTCAGATAGTGTTGTTTTGCTGTGCACAGAGCAGATAAAATCAGCTTCATGGGAGCCTCGTTAACACTTGAGTGGGTTTTCTACGAGCCTAACTGCAACTCCAAAAGTCTTTGTTGAGATTAAACCTTTTTTTTAATGTTTGGGTTGATGTACACTCGAGTGGACAGCAGCAACTTTAAAAAATGCCAGGTTTTCCTACCGGATGCTGTTTTCGTCCACAGAAAGTCCCGTCGTTGTTGCGTCATCACATAGCAGAGTCTCTCCCGAGTGGTTGCTACGACGCTACGAGCAGCAGAAGCAGGCATATTCCTGCTTCCTGCTGCTCTGCTGTTCTGCTGCTCGGCTGCGTGCGTGCGTGAAAAGGGGCTGCCGGGTCCTGCTGCGCTGCTTGAAATGGTGAAGGCGCGCCGCGTCACGCCCCGCTGCTCCAAGATGCGCGGCCCCATAGACTTTCAATGTAAAGTGGCTGCTTCGGCTGCGCGAAATGCGTTTGGTGAGGATTCAGCATTAGAGATAGGGTGAGAAGCTCAGTCATCCGGGAGGGACTCGGAGTAGAGCCGCTGCTTCTCCACATCGAGAGGAGCCAGTTGAGGTGGCTCGGGCATCTGGTTAGGATGCCTCCTGGACGCCTCCCTGGTGAGGTGTTCCGGGCATGTCCCACCGGGAGGAGACCCAGAGGAAGACCCAGGACACGCTGGAGGGACTATGTTTCTCGGCTGGCCTGGGAACGCCTTGGGATTCCCCCAGAGGAGCTGCTCCAAGTGGCTGGGGAGAGGGAAGTCTGGGCCTCCCTACTTAGGCTGCTACCCCCGCGACCCGACCCCGGATAAGCGGACGAAAATGGATGGATGGATGGATGGATATATATATATGTATATACTGTAGTATGTATGTATATATGTATATATGTATGTATGTACTTTTGGCAGCAGCCATTTTGGATTTTGATCTGCCAACCCCAATATTTGAAAAGCAACCTTTTTTTTTGCACCTAGAAGTAGCCACACACCAAAATGGAAGTTGGTGCCTGACTTATTATTTAAATTAGATAGATAACTTACTTTTGTTTGCATAGTAAAACAGAAATTTATCTTCAGCACAGCTAAAACAAAACAAAAAATCTATTATTAAAAAAAAAAAAATCAATATTTTACATTTTGTTGTTTAAAACAGTCATTGCAGAGGGGATAAATGATTTATTGGAAATATTTTTCCACACCAGTAGTGTTCTTTATCACTTTTCTGATGGTAATGGCACAAAGGAGAGGTCTCATGTCCCTTTTAACCCAGTGAAGCTATTAATTGGGGTTAGTTTGGGGGAACACTTAGACCCTTGTATTGGCAAAAGTGGGTGATTTCTGATTTAACTATGACATTTCAACTAATTAACCAATTCAAGATGGCTGCCACAGCTCATCAACCTTAGAAAACACAAAAATGACTTCAACCATATCAAAGATATTGAGCTAACAACACCCTCCCATTAGCAAAACTTCAAAATTTGTCTGAGATTGTGCAAAATGTTGTTTTTACAGTTTGATTAAAATTTATTTTATAAGATCTCATTTCCTCTGTATGAATCTCTGATAATGAAAGGTGGTGAGATTTTCTAAATGTTAAGCTGTTCGTTTAAAAACTTTAAAATGTCAACTTTTTGTCGATAATGTGTTGCACACATTTTGATACATGGACGTCATTTTTCGTGTGTTTGGAATCAAAGTGCAGGAAGCAGAAAAGGAGACATTAAGGATGTCAGAAAATGTCACGAAGAGCAGTTTGTTTTTTCTTCCAGGTCCAACCGGGCGGCACAAAACACAACAGCCGATATTAAAACTCAGGCCTCGGGGGTCGTTTTGACCCAAGGGCAGCAGGAGGATTAAGGCCAGTCAACGTACCAGACTCTCTCCCCAAAGCGTCCGCGCTTTAACCTCAAGATGAGGAAAAACGGGTTCAGATTAGAAAAAACTGATTTATTGTGTCATCGCTGACAGAAGCCGAAGCCACGAATCATCAGAGAAAAGATCAGAAAAATGTCAGCCGAACAAAATGTTTCTTTTCCTTCACAATTACACTGAATTGTAGAGAAAGGATACCTGCCAGCACCGGCAGACGTTTACCGGCTTTGAAATGGTGTCTGGACAAATGAGTGATCAATGGTTTGATTCACCGGACTCAACCCCCAAAAGGTCCTTTATGACAGTTAGTGTTTGAATATGCTATTTTTAAAATGTTTTCCACAGTAAACTAGTCAGTCTTTTACACCGATCTCAGCCTGAAATAAAAAATATCAAATTTAAAAGACTCTTTAAGGGGCTTTAAGTCCTAAAATATTTGACAAAATGTGAATTTTTTGGGGAAATTTTGAGGAAAAAAAGTCATTTTATGCCATTAGTACAAGGATTTAGACATAAAAAAATCCAGTCCAGAGTTTTGTGAAGACCAATTCAGATCCAGTAGCCAAAAACGAGTTTCAGTCAAACTTGCACGGGTCGCTCGGTGGTTCGATAATTTGTATTTTTTTAAGCATTTTATTTCTAAAACTTTTTTAAATTATTATTATTTATTATTTATTCATTTCAGATTAAAAAAAAAAAAACACAAAAAAAACCTACCGGTATTTATAAAACAACATTTAAAAAAACAAACAATACAGTACATGAAATGAAAGGAAGCAGAAGAAGAAAAAATCTTATTACATCTGCCCCTTCTTTAAACAAAATTAATTCAAACAATCAATTCAAACAACAATCACATACAAAAAAAATAACATAATAACTCATCACACTATACCATATTTCTTAAACATAGACATTGACTTTGCAACTTTAGTATCATTTTCCAAACCATTCCACAGACCTATTCCCTGACTGAGAGAAACGCAATTTCAATTCTGTGTATGTCCTGTACTTATTGCAGTTCTGACAATAAATTTGACTTTGACTTTGACTTTGAATTAAAGTAGACCTACTCCTTAAGCTAGTTCTATGCTGTGGTATAACAAAAATATCTGTAGGTACTTTTCCTTTTTACAAAAAGAGTTTGGACATTTGAGGCTAATGTGAAGTTCTGAGCTTTGTACAATACTAAAAGAATATTATAGTCAACCAAATCATAAAACTTCAGCAACTTCAATTTGCAAAACAAAACATTTGATGGATGGCAGTAATGTTTTCTTGTAATAATTCTTATTGCTCTCTTCTGTAAAGTAAAAAAAAGGCTTAGTTATAGTTTTACAAGCTGTACCCCAAACATCTATACAATAAATTAAATGTGGGACTATAATTGTATTATATAACAAATACAGTGCCTTATCATTTAGTAAATCGTTAGTTACGTATTGTAACCCCAGATTCTATGAGTAAAAGCACAGCCCTTTAGGCCAATCGCTATTGAGTTAAAGGCACGGGGGGATACCCAATAGCGATTGGCCTAAAGGGCATAGCTTAAAGGTGCTATGTGTAACTCTCTGTAGAGTGCAGAACTTAGAAAAATTTTCAACAGGCAAAGTTAGAAAAATTTTCAACAGGCAAAGCATTCTGATCCCTCCCCCTCAGAGCCATATATGGCTCTGAGGGGGAGGCTCTGCTGAGATTCAAATTCAAGCTCTGTTTTTATTGGCTGATTCAAATTCAAGCTCTGTTTTTAATTGGCTGGTTACAAACTCTGTTTTTATTGGCTGTCATTGTCCTGGTCACTCTGTGTTTTTAGTGTTTTTATAAATGCTGATAGAGAAGCAAGGGGACTATAGTTTTTTTCAGAGATTACTTTGTCTAACATCAGTTTGTCAGTAGATAGTGACAGAGTGAAGAAATATGTTAAAAATATATTGTTTGAAAAGTTACAGACTACATTACAATCTTACATACCCTAGCTTTAAACGAAATAGAACTCTAACTCTATATAGCACTGCAGTGGACCTAGATATTTTAGTTTTTACAAAATGTGTGTTGTTTCCATAACAAACTATCATCAATAATTACACCCAAAAACTTCACCTCCCTTACCCTGCATATCTCATGGAACCAGATACAGTATATTACCATCCGGTGCACCGATCCACTACTGATGTCCTGATTTGGATGAAGCCAATGGGAGTCGGCCATTCTGAGCTTCCGATTCCGCAGCCTGTGAATTTTGTGGGGAAATTTTGAGAAAAAAAAGTCATTTTATGCCATTAGTACAATTTAGACATAAAAAAATCCAGTCCAGAGTTTTGTGAAGACCAATTCAGATCCAGTAGCCAAAAACGAGTTTCAGTCAAACTTACACGGGTCGCTCGGTGGTTCGATTATTTTTATTTTTTTAAGCATTTTATTTCTAAAATAATAAATAATTGTGCATGTGGAGCTGCTTTTTTGTACTCAATGTTCACTTGCGCAACATGCAAGTGTATTTTTGCTCTTACATCCAAAGTAAAACTATTTTGTCAGACAAAATTTGAGGCTGGACTCGAAAACAAAGCTAGCCGGCAAAGACAAACCTCTTACGGGGTGAGTTGAAGTCCACCCAGGTAAAGGCTCCCAAATTTAAAATGCAAAGTATCACCAAGTGAACTAATATAAAAAGCAAAGTAGAGATAGAAGTAAAATAATAATAAAACAAAGGGGGGAAGCATTTTACAATTGATTATTATGGAATCAGAAAAATGCAATGAGATTTCCCTGTGGTAGGTTTTCCTCTAATGAACACTAGAGGGCAGTACCTTTATATAATATAATAATAATAATCATTTTATTTAAAAGCGCCTTTCATGACACCCAAGGACACTTAACAAACCAACACAGTGAATACAGAGCAAACATTATCAGTGACAAATTGAAATATAAAATACATAAAGGATATCAATCAATCAATCAATCAATCAATCAATCAATTTATTCACTCGATTAAAAAAAAATCATCAGTTTACAAACACAGTCTCTGACAAAACATATTTACACGAGTGAAGAGGGAGCAGGAAGAAGAAAATCTTGTATAGACCTGCCCCCTTTCTCAATAATTACAAAAATGTCATGGCCGTAAACATTAAATTAACAAAACAAGTTGCAAACAATATCTAAACAATAACATACATAACAATATATCACTCTTCCCATTAACAACTCAAAAGTGTATAAGAGTTAATCATTCTTTTTTTATAAAGTTTCTTGAATTGGTTTATTGTAGAGCAATTTTTAAACTCCTCATCCAAACTGTTCCATAGTTTTACTCCATGCACCGAAATGCACATTTGTTTTAAAGTAGTACGCACAGTTTTACTTTTGAAATCATACTGCCTTCTGTTAGTTCTTTCACAAGAGCTCAAGACAAAGAACTATAAATATAAATATAAATATAAAATGGAAGATAAAAATACATTTAGTAAAGTTAATGATAAGCAATGATAATGATAAGGTTAATGATAAGGTACCTTTACTAAGATATTACAGAGCGTTTGAAACAACTCTGACAAAATAAAAACAATAAAACTTGTGGTTATCAGTATCACAAAAAAAAAAAGGTAAATAAAACAAAAAAAAAATTAGGCTGATTTCTCACCATGAGACCGTCTGAGGGGTTAAAATCTCTTCATAATAATTCAACCTGAAGAGACTCACAAAACGAGAGAGAGAATACAATTAAAATGTTTTATTGATTAAGGTTTCTTTGGCGCTCGGGCCCCGGCGGAGGGCATGCATGCCGGACTGCTGAGAGCTTGAATGTCCGGCATAGGGAGATAGATTATGGATATCTACCCCCCCCCGGGACCCGAACCCGGTGGTGGAGACGGGACCGCAGACGTCCAATCCATCCCACCGGTACGTGAATGCCGGCCAGCCAGCGGCCGACGGCACCGGTCAACCCTGAGACGAACACCAGCGCAGAACCTCCATCCTGAGCAAGCACGAAGCGACAGTGGGAAGGAAAAACTCCCTCGAGAGGAAGAAACCTCCAGCAGAACCAGGCTCAGGACAAGCGGCCATCTGCCATGACCGGCTGGGTCGCAGGGAACAGGAAGCAGGAACGCACACAGCAGCAGGACCAAGACGAAGGCGAGCAGGACAACCCCAGGCGGCGGAGGCGGGACGAAGAACAGGGGAGAACCGAGGAACCAGAAACCCCGGGAGGAGACGGGGAGGTGGAGGGAGGCGACTAGACTGGCAACGGGCAAACAGGAAGAGCTGAGGAAAGGGCGCCTTATATCCAGGTGGACAGTTGATGAGTGATTCGATGCAGCTGTATCCAGGTGGACAGTTGATGAGTGATTCGATGCAGCTGTGAGTCCTGCCATTGTTGAATTTGCGTCTTCGACTTCATTTCAACCTGAAGAGACTCACAAAACGAGAGAGAGAATACAATTAAAATGTTTTATTGATTAAGGTTTCTTTGGCGCTCGGGCCCCGGCGGAGGGCATGCATGCCGGACTGCTGAGAGCTTGAATGTCCGGCATAGGGAGATAGATTATGGATATCTACCCCCCCAAAAAGAATAGCCGGGGCTGAGCTGGCGAGGGTCTGGCTGAAAGGCGAAAAGGAAGCCCGTGAGAAGGGTTGCCAGAGGAATGAGAGAGGGGAGTGAGCCCGCTTGAGCTGCCAGAGAGAGAGCCCACCTGGGCTGCCAGATGAGAGAGAGGGGTAGTGACCCGCCAGAGTGAGCCCGCAAGCGCTGCCAGAGAGAACGAGAGCCCGCATGGGCTGCCAGAGAGTGAGAGAGCCCGCATGGGCTGCCAGAGAGAGAGGGGTAGTGACCCGCCAGAGTGAGCCCGCATGGGCTGCCAGAGAGAGAGCCCACCTGGGCTGCCAGATGAGAGAGAGGGGTAGTGACCCGCCAGAGTGAGCCCGCAAGGGCTGCCAGAGAGAACGAGAGCCCGCATGGGCTGCCAGAGAGTGAGAGAGCCCGCATGGGCTGCCAGAGAGTGAGAGAGCCCGCATGGGCTGCCAGAGAGAGAGGGGTAGTGACCCGCCAGCGTGAGCCCGCATGGGCTGCCAGAGAGAGAGGGGTAGTGACCCGCCAGAGTGAGCCCGCATGGGCTGCCAGAGAGAGAGGGGTAGCGACCCGCCAGAGTGAGCCCGCATGGGCTGCCAGAGGAGACCGAGGAAGAGAGGGCCGAGTCATCATAGGCCGCCAGAGAGTGAGCCACGCATGGGCTACCGAGGAGTGAGCGTGCATGGGCTGCCAGCGAGAGCCCGCATGGGCTGCCAGGAAGAGTGGGCAGAGTCATCATGGGCCACCAGAGAGTGAGCCACGCATGGGCTACCGAGGAGTGAGCGTGCATGGGCTGCCAGCGAGAGCCCGCATGGGCTGCCAGGAAGAGTGGGCAGAGTCATCATGGGCCACCAGAGAGAGCCCGCATGGGCTGCAGAGGAGAAAGAGTGAGCAGACTCAGCAGAGTCATCATAGGCTGCCAAAGAAAGAGCCCGCACAGGCTACTGGAGAGAGAGCCTCGCACGGGTTGCTGGAGAGTGAGCCCGCATGGGCTGCAGAGGAGAAACAGAGGAAGAGTGGGCCGAGTCATGGGCCGCCAAAGAGAGCCCGCATGGGCTGCTGGAGAGAGAGCCACACACGGGCTGCTGGAGAGAGAGCCACACACGGGCTGCTGGAGAGAGAGCCACACGGGCTGCTGGAGAGAGAGCCTCGCATGGGCTGCTGGAGAGTGAGCTTCGCATGGGCCGCAGAAGAGAGAGTGAGCCGAGTCATCATAGGCTGCCAAGAGAGCCCGCACGGGCTGCCGGAGAGAGAGCCCCGCATGGGCTACGACCATCCTTCGGGAATGGGGCTACAACCATCTTTTGGGAATGGGCTACAACCATCTTTAGGGAATGGGGCTACAACCATCTTTTGGGAATGGGACTACAACCATCTTTAGGGAAGGGGGCTACAACCATCTTTTGGGAATGGGACTACAACCATCTTTCGGGAATGGGACTACAACCATCTTTCGGGAATGGGACTACAACCATCTTTTGGGAATGAGCCCCGCATGGGCTGCCAGAGGAGAGAGAAAGGAAAGTGAGTCACACATGGGTTGCTGGGATTGGGCATGCATGGGCTACAACCTTCTTTCGGGAATGGGCTACAACCATCTTTTGGGAATGAGCCTCGCCTGTGCTGCCAGAGGAGAGAGAAAGGAAAGCGAGCCTCGCATGGGCTGCCAGAGGAGAGAGAAAGGGAAAGTGAGCCCCGCATGGGCTGCTGGGATTGGGCGTGCATGGGCTACAACCATCTTTTGGGAACGGGCCACAACCATCTTTTGGGAATGAGCCTCGCATGGACTGCCAGAGGAGAGAGAAAGGAAAGTGAGCCACGCATGGGCTGCTGGGATTGGGCATGCATGGGCTACAACCTTCTTTTGGGAATGGGCTACAACCTTTTGGGAATGAGCCTTGCATGGTTTCTTCCGGGAATGAGGCCTCGCATGGGCCGCCAGATGAGAGAGAAAGGGTAAGTGAGCCTTGCATGGGCCGCTAGATGAGAGAGAAAGGGAAAGTGAGCCAGCTTGGGCTGCCAGAGAGAGAGCCCGCATGGGCTGCCAGAGAGAGAGCCCGCATGGGCTGCCAGGAAGTGAGCCCGCATGGGCTGCCAGGAAGTGAGCCCGCATGGGCAGCCAGGAAGTGAGCCGGGGAATGGTCCCGCATAAGCGGAGTGAGCCCCGCACGGGCCGCCGGGAAGAGGGCCGGGAAATGGTCCCACATGGGATGCCGCGAAGTGAGCCCGCACAGGTTGCATGCGAAAGAGCCACGCACGGGCTGCTAGGGGTGCATGGGGCTAGCAGGCGCTGCGAGAGGAGAGAAAAAGGGGGAGTGAGCCGAGTCATCATGGGCTGCCAGAGATAGTAGGCCCGCTACGGCCGGCAGAGAGATAGTGAGCCTGCTTGGGCTGCCGGAGAAATAGATAATTTGCATGGGCGCTTAGGCTGCCAGAGAGAAAAAGGGGGTCGAAAGGCATAGCTGAAGGACCCCACCACCGGTTAGTGATGTGAGAGCTTACCCAGAAGCTGAGCGAACACAAACGTCAGGCAAAGCAGACAGATGCATTCAGGTTGTCTTCGGATGTAAACATCAGGCAAGGAGGACAGATGTATCTAAGCTGTTTCCAAATGCAAATACTAGGCAAAGCAGAGTGAAAACCAGGCAAAGCAGACTGATGTACTCCAGTTCTAAAATGTAAACATCAGGAGAAGCGGACAGTCGTAATCTTTTAGTCGTACGCGTCGAGCAAAGAGGACAGGTGAAGTTTAGCTGTCCAAACACAAACATCTGGAAGCAAACAAACATATACTAGCTGATTCCAAGTGTACCCATCTGGCAAAGAGAACACGTGAACTTCAGATGTTACCAAATGAAAACCTCAGGCAGGCAGACAGTATTTTCCGACCCGATGGGCAAATCTGTGGACCAGCTTTATTGACCAGGGGACTTAGCCCGTGAGCCAGCATCAAAGACCCCATACGCATACTGCGAACATACGCATCGCACGCCGCTCTGACACTCCACTACAAATGCTGATGTTAGAATCTTCACTGTATTTCATTGATATGTTTTCATGTTTTTTCATACCACTATGCTAAACTCCAGGATGTGTCACACTCCTATTATATCATTCCTGTGCATATGCTTACAAAATGTTTCGATTATTAAATTGTTATCATAACCTTAGGGGTCAGAGAGTGATTTAATTTCAATCCCAAGTATGCCCTGAACATATTATGGGTTTAACTACAGAGCAGACATTGGTCTAGACTTAACTTGAGAGGATAGGGGGGCAAAGCATGCTAAGGGAAGACGAAACGGCGAAAAGCGGCGTTGCCAGATAAGAAACGTAGGAGTACCATAATAGAGACATAAATTTAATGTATTTTGAGGAGAACTATTGTACGCCCATCATAACCAGAATAACAAGCATGCACTATGGTCGCACCATTGTTGAATAACGTCTAACGGGCACTCACAGCGTTGTGGCGTCAAAAGCGGTTGGCAGACCAACTGTAAGGTGCATTACCACCACCTATTGAGCTGGAGTGAGGACAGGAGATAAACAAAGCGAAACAAAACTAATTATCCAAAATCATGTTAACAACTCAACTAAATTATTTCTATGGAGTACGTGGTTTTTATTCATTTAGTTATTTACTTATTTCTATTTTTATTCCCCCCCAAAAAACGACAAAAGATGTGCAAGTATCATCCTGAAACAGTAATGCCACAGGCTCCGCGCCAAGCATACGCAACAAAAGCATTCACCATCATTCAACATGCGACTTCACAAAGCTCACTCGGTTTCAGCACGGCGGTTTGCAGACCGGAGTCAGATATCTCCATTATTTCCCCAGCTTTGGCAAGCAAGGGACGGGCGCAGCGGACCATTCGGCCAATCATGGCCGCTGTTCAGAGGGCAACATGAGCGCGTCACTCCCAGGAAAAGCACGATTGGCCGGAATCTCCCGATGCATTCAGGGTCCACGAAAAAACTCAGACAGGCAGATGTGACGGGTCGATTGCAACCGACAAAAACTACACAATCGCTGAACGGGCAAACCATCGCACTTCCCGGTCACGTCGGGGTCATGCGGGACGCCTGGAAGGCTAAACCTTCGTGCTAACAACAACTACCAAACACCCGGCAGTGCTGGCCGAAAGACATAGAACGACACATCTTACCCGGGGAATGAATAGCCGAGGAGAGCGTCGGGCCGAAGGCCAGGCGACTAGACTGGCAACGGGCAAACAGGAAGAGCTGAGGAAAGGGCGCCTTATATCCAGGTGGACAGTTGATGAGTGATTCGATGCAGCTGTATCCAGGTGGACAGTTGATGAGTGATTCGATGCAGCTGTGAGTCCTACCATTGTTGAATTTGCGTCTTCGACTTCATTAAGAGTTTGTATGTCAGATTACCTGTCAGTTCAAGAAAAGGCCCTTCTCATATGTGCACCAGTGAATTAAACATGTATTTTTTTTATATATCTTGACCTCCTCTACACGTGACTCACACTCACATGCAGACACCTATCAAGTGGTTTTTTTTTCTCCATCAGCAGTTTCCAAGGTCACAAAACCCGTCTGCACAGCATGGAAAAGAAAAACACTGGATTTTCTCTCGCTGTTTACGCTACCGCCGAACATTGATCTCTTGTTTGTCTGAGTCTCTTCACTCTCCGCTCCAGTCCATTCCCCCACCTCCGTTCAAAACCTGCAAAGAGCTAGACAAAAATAAAGCCGCCTATTCTCAGAAATCTGCAAAGCGAGAGCTCTGCGTCGCTCTCAACCCTTACAGACATGGCTTCAAAGCCCCTTGCTAAAAACGGAGGGAGAACAAGCGCTCGATGTGGCTGTTACCTGGCATCTCGGAGATGTTGTGCAAATGAATCAATGTGCTGAGTTACCTGTTGGTGCTTTTGACCTTGCAGTAAGTGCACAATGCTGCGCAGCCAACAGATTTTTAAAAGTGGAGCAAAACTTGTAAAGAGCCAGGTGGATCCAGATGTCACTGATTGCAGTTTTTCTAAAAGACCCTGAGACGTTGCGCAGCTTATTTCATATAATCATCTCCATCACTGATCTGTAGTCGGGTATGGAGACAACAGGTCCAGGGAACAAACAGACTTCCCTCTCCCCAGAGACTCCATTTCCTTCTTGAGTAACCTGAGGCATTCTCAGAACAGAGGTGATAACATAGTCCTTCCAGTGAGTTCAGGGTTTGTCCCGGGGTCTCTTCCCAGTGGGATACATATGCCCAACAATCTCCAAAAGGAAGCATCTTAACCTCGACTGACTCCTACCGGAGGAGCTCCCCTCGGATGACGGAGCTCCTCGCCCTCTCTCTATAAGGCTGAGTCCGGCCACCCTACGAAGGAAACTCATTTTGGCTGCTTTGCTCCAGGATCTGGTTCTTAGTCATGATCCAAATGTCATGACCACTGTTGAGGTGAGGGTTGGAACGTAGACTGACCAGTGAATCCAGACCTCTGCCTTTTGGGTCAACTCCTTCTTCACCACGACCGACTGAAGCAACGTCCTCATTACCAAGGAGGAGGCCCCAATCCATGGATCCATCTCCCACCCAGATACCTGAACTCTACAACTTGAGGCAAAGACTCCCCATTCCACTTGTTTTTTAGATAATCTCAAAAACCATCCGTCCATCATCCCTTCATCTACCTTTACCCTTTTTTTTGGACTAACCTCTGTCCCAGAAGCTGCCTTCCTAAAATATCCATTCAATAATAGCTTTATGAATACAGGTAGTCCCCGACTTACGAGCACATCGACTTACGAGGTTCCGGCTTTATGAGCTAACTCCGGAACCATTTTACCGAGTTACGAGATCAAGTTCCAGCTTTACGAGTGACCTCCTTCAGAAGCCATAGCACCGAGTTACGAGCTGAAGTTCCGGCTTTACGAGAGAACTACGTTAGAAATAGCACCGAATTGCAAGATGAAGATTCCGGATTTACGAGAGAACTCCGTTAGAAACCATAGCACCGATTTACGAGATGGATACGCCCTTACGACCGCAAAATACGGTAGCCGAGTCTTCGTCATGATGGCTGATTTACATGTTGC
>JBBPBX010023287.1:0-40643 GCA_038048925.1 Garcialebias charrua | reverse complement strand
CTGTATATATATGTATATATATCTATATATATATATATATCTATCTATATATATATCTATATATATATATATATATATATATATATATATATATATATATATATATATATATATATATATATATATATATATATATATATCTATATATATATATATATATATATATATATATGAATGTAGAATGATGAACATATTCTACCATTGCTGTTCATCATTCTTTAGTTAGTAGCAGGTCACTTTTGTAAATGAGCCCTCGAGGCTCAATGAGATTTACCTGACTAAATAAAGGTTGAATGAATGAATGACTACTGTATATATATATATATATATACAGTATATATAAATAAAAAAATTAAGGTTCATTGATAAACTTCATCAACTCGTTTAAAAGTTCTTTTCTTTTAATTGAGGATTTTTGGGATTGAAATTGCCCCAAGGCCACACCCTGCCACAGATCTTTGGAGGACACCCCACGTGGAGATGGTCTTCATCTGGTCTCCATGGGTCAGTCCTCAGTGCTGGTTGATCACCTTCGGTCTCACGCAGGTGCAACCCACTGAGATGAGTTTGGACTCCAGGCGGTAGTGGTAGCTGTGCCTGGCCCTGGCGTCTTGACTCGCCTCAGAACCAGCACCTGATGCAGAATGGGACGGGACTCCAGGCCCCCGTCCTCCAGTCCTTGGTGGTCCAGGCAGGTTTTGAGCAAACAGTGAGCCTGCGACAGCGCATGAGGGAACATGTTGTCATCCCTGGAGATGCTGAGGACAGAGAGGAGACAAAAACTGTTAACAGGACTCTGAGCTTCATGAAGGACAACACACTGAGGAGCTGAAGCCTCACTTGTAGGTCCACGGTGAGATGGAGTCGCTGGCCAAAGAACTGACTTTTAGGCTGGGAACTAAATTGTTTGGGTCCAAACGCAGAGGGACCGTTTCTTCTGCTAATCCTTCAAAGGACTTCCTGTGTGGCTTTGCTGCTGTCTGTGGGACCACCACCACCATCATCATCAACAGGACAGCGCTGACAACCTGAGGAAGAAGAACATTCATTCATTCAACCTTTATTTATACAGGCTAGCCTCGTTGAGCCACGGGGACTCATTTACAAGAGAGACCTGTCTCACTCACACCTAGGGTCAATTTAGAGTTACCAATCAGTCTAACATGCATGTTTTTGGTCTGTGTATGTTATACATGAACACAGAATTTTAATTAAGTCATCTTTTTAAAAATTCTTAAATTTATAAAGTTGTACATTTTCTGTGACGTGGTTAGAAAAATAAAATAATAAAAAAAATAAGCTTCAAAGATATTTATTGTCAATATTGTGCATCTGTATTATTCTAATTTTATGTCCACTAAAATTGCAGCACAGAAAAGCCATAACAATAAAGAAATACATTATATAAAAACTGGAGCGTGAGATTGATAGGCGGATAGGTGCAGCGTCCGCAGTGAAGCGGGCGCTGTACCGGTCTGTCGTGGTGAAGAGAGAGCTGAGTCAAAAGGCAAAGCTCTCAATTTACCGATCGATCTACGTTCCCACCCTCATCTATGGTCATGAGCTCTGGGTTATGACCGAAAGAACAAGATCTCGGATACAAGCGGCTGAAATGAGTTTTCTCCGCAGGGTGTCTGGACTCTCCCTTAGAGATAGGGTGAGAAGCTCAGTCATCCGGGAGGGACTCGGAGTAGAGCCGCTGCTTCTCCACATCGAGAGGAGCCAGTTGAGGTGGCTCGGGCATCTGGTTAGGATGCCTCCTGGACGCCTCCCTGGTGAGGTGTTCCGGGCATGTCCCACCGGGAGGAGACCCAGAGGAAGACCCAGGACGCGCTGGAGGGACTATGTTTCTCGGCTGGCCAGGGAACGCCTTGGGATTCCCCCAGAGGAGCTGCTCCAAGTGGCTGGGGAGAGGGAAGACTGGGCCTCCCTACTTAGGCTGCTACCCCCGCGACCCGACCCCGGATAAGAGGAAGAAAATGGATGGATGGATGGATGGATTATATAAAAACAACTATTAAACTTTGGTTTTTGTTTCTGCCTACCGTAATATCTGGTGGAAATACATTTCATAAACAATATTAGACATACAACCTTACCATCTACATTTTAAAATTGTGTAATAATATTATGATCACAGTTATATTAGTTGCAGTGCAAACCATAAAATAATCTTGACATAAATACAGTTTCCCCTTACTTACCTTGTTTCCAAAACCTGAATGGGAGTCTCCCCAAATTCACTTCTGAGACCTTCCCCAAAGTCATCATCTCTGCATAAAAACATATAATGTAGTTCAAACAATAATCAGATATTCTTTTCAACACATTTATCACACAATGACAAATTTATCTAACATATCAAAGCATGTAGGATGATTTAAAAAATAGCATCAAACAGCCATCTTCCATCCTGTTCTGCTGCTAGAAGTAAAATTTGAACTTTTTATGCTCTCCTTTCATCCTGCTTCACTGCAGGCTCATGTCCGCAGCAAACTCGTCCACCCCACCGCAAGTTTTACAGATTTGATTCCAAAATTTAATAATTTTTGAGGCCCTTTATACAGGTAAACGTCCAAAGAGGTTGAGATGTATGCATCAACAACATATATTGTGTAGTACAACTAACAGACTTTTAGATTATGAACACCAAATGATCTGCAGACAATATGCTAATTGCTAGTTGTTTTGATCATGCATCTCTTACACAGACAGCGCAGTTACAGTACTTTCAACATATCTGCATGCTGATCCACAATACAATAAGTTAGGATAACTAAATGTACGTATCAAAACAATACTGAGGTTGAATGAGTTAGCTGCTGCCATTAGCATCACGTCAGCTGTAGGCCGGAAAACGATTTTAGCCTGTTGTAGATAATATCATGGCATTTGCGCTATCACATGAGTCAAGCAAAGACACTTACTTTTCAAGCAGGAAAGTTGCTAACTCTGCATCGCTTTGCAATCCTCTGAGCACTCGAGGCTCTCGCCACCTCCGCCATCTTGAAACAGCTACTGTTTGAGACGGGAGCGTGCCCACTGCCCGGCTGCTGCGCGCAGCCGCTGGGAGAGGCGGGGGGAGGGCGGGGGAAGCTCGTTCATGAAAATAACTCTGTTTTTATTGGCTGGTCAAAAACGGCCCGCTCTGGTTTTTATAAATGCTATTTTAACCACCGGGAGACGCCAGAGGAATATAGTATTTCTCAAAGATTACCTGTTTAACATCACTCTGACAAAAAATAGTGACTGAGAGAAGAAATATGTTTATAAAAAAAGCTACATACTGCAACTTTAAGTTTCGTTATCTTGTTTTGTGTTTACTTCCTCCCTGGGTTTAGCAGGAAAATAAAGAATTATTCATAACGTTCTCTGCATGCCTCCACTCTGCCAGCCTGCATTTCTCAATCACATAATCATCTTGTGACTATAGCTCTAATATTTAGATATATTTAATTTATTTCATCTTAAAATCAGAAATGTTCTCCCTTTTTATCACCAAAGGCAAGAGAAGAGTTATGTTTTTGCCTGTGTGTATGGCTTTTGGTCTGTGTTGTTAGCAAAATATCTCTTCAGCTATTGAGTGTAATGATTTCTAGGTAACCCAGTTTGTAACGAGACCCAGAACGACACAAGGCACGAGAGTACAAAAAGAAAAATGTTTATTATGGACAGAGATTTAAGTTTTCAAATGTACAACGTGGTTCATCAGGAATCCCTGGAGGAGGAAGCAGAACGTCAGAAGGAGTAGGCCCAGGGGCAGTTGTGAATGTTGGTTTTCAAATGTTTGTTTGTTCTTACAGATGATGAAGGGAAATGGGTTCCATGAAAATGCAATCCTTCCAATAGTGGTTCCAGAGGGCAGAGAAGGCAGGCAAGTGGCTGGCACGGCACGAGGAACTGGATCCAAAAACAGACTGTAGGCACATAAGAACAAGTTGAGTATCCTTGCATAAAACACAAGACTGGCTAGAAGCATAAATACCATAAATAGGAATCAATGCTACAGCGAAGAGGTACTGAAAACCCCTCCCCTGGCGACAGACATCCAGAATGGCGCGCACAGTGTACGCCGGATGGTTGTCGATGAGACGGGCCGGAGGAGGGAGGTCGGCAGGCGGGCACAGAGGACTCACAGAAACAGGCTTGAGCTGCGAAACATGGAACGTCGGGTGAACCCTCATGGAGTCAGGGAGCCGGAGACGCACCGCAGACGGGTTGACGATCTTGACCACCGGAAACGGCCTGATGAAACGAGGGGCCAGCTTCCTGGGGGTGTCCTTCAGAGTGATGTTCCTGGTGGAAAGCCAAACCCTTTGACCCACGTATAAGAAGGTGCCGAAGAACGACGACGGTCTGCAAACTTCCTGTTCTGTTCAGCCGTGCGGAGAAGCGCGCGCCACCTTCGCTTGACGCCAGACGCGTCGACAACGGCGAAAATGGTGCTGCACAGAAGGCACCGAGATGTCCGTCTCCTGGCTGGGGAAGAGAGGAGGCAAGTAACCCAGGGAAGCCTCGAAAGGGGACATGCCAGTGGCTGCAGATCTGTGGGCGTTGTGGGCATACTCCACCCAAACCAGATGTTGACTCAAGACAGACGGGTTACATTCCACAAGACATCTCAGAGTGGACTCGAGTTCTTGATTACAACGTTCTGCCTGGCCGTTAGATTGTGGGTGATAGCCCGAGGTGAGGCTGGTGGATGCCCCTAAGGAGGAACAAAAACAGCGCCAAACCTGGGAGATGAATTGGGGACCTCTGTCCGACACCACGTCAGAGGGGATGCCGTGGATACGGAAAACGTGTTGTACCAACAGTCGAGCCGTCTCCATGGCGGAAGGCAACTTCGGTAGAGGGATGAAATGGGCAGCTTTGGAAAACCTGTCAATCACTGTAAAAATGGCTGTGTTACCTTCGGATGGGGGTAGACCAGTGACAAAATCCACGGCAATGTGCGACCAAGGACGGCTGGGTGTGGGCAGAGGCAGAAGAAGGCCCGCCGGGGGCTGAGTCCCGGATTTGTTCCTGGCACAGGTGGAACAGGCTGCAACAAACTCTTTGACATCGTGCGACAACGTAGGCCACCAGAAATGGGTCTTTGTTAGAGAGAGCATACGGGCAACCCCAGGATGACATGAGAGCTTATTTGTGTGTACCCACTCGAGTACCTTTGACCTCATGGATGAGGGGACGAAGAGCGTCCCAGGAGGACCAGTGCCCGGATCCGGTTCCAACAGGTGAGCCTGTCGAACCTCCTTAGCGATGGGCCAGGTGAGGGTTCCCACGATGCAGACCGGGGGTATGATGCTTTCAGCGGATTCGGGAGCGTCTGGAGGAGAAAACTGACGTGACAGAGCATCAGGCTTAATGTTTTTGGAACCTGGTCTGAAAGTCAAAGAATAATTAAAACGATTGAAGAAAAGTGACCAGCGTGCCTGTCTGGGGTTCAATCGTTTTGCGTCCCGGAGGTACGTAAGATTCTTGTGGTCAGTCCAAATGAGAAAGGGTACCTCCGTTCCCTCAAGCCAATGACGCCACTCCTCTAATGCCAACTTCACCGCAAGCAGTTCTCTGTTGCCCACGTCGTAGTTCCTCTCGGCTTGCGACAGTCGACGAGAGTAGAAGGCACAAGGGTGTACCTTGTCGTCCGTGGGTGACCTCTGGGACAACACAGCGCCCACCCCGGTATCGGATGCATCCACCTCGAGGATGAACTGACGAGCCGGGTCTGGGTGGCAGAGGATGGGTGTGGAGGAGAAAAGAACTTTTAGCTTACCAAAAGCAGAGTTGGCTTCAGGAGTCCACCGAAATGCTCTGCTAGTGGAGGTGAGCTGAGAGAGGGGCGCTGCGATACGGCTGTAGTCCTTGATGAAGCGCCTGTAGAAATTAGCAAATCCTAGGAACCGTTGCAATTGTTTCCTGGTATCCGGAACCGGCCACTCCACCACTGCCTTAGTCTTTTCAGGGTCCGTCCTGTAGTGCCCTTTTCCAAAAATAAACCCCAAAAATGAGACAGAGGAGGCGTGAAAATCACATTTTTCACCTTTAACAAAGAGTTGGTTTTCATAAAGTCTCTGAAGTACCCTCTTGACTTGAGCAACATGTTCTTGCTAGTTCCTGGAGTAAATGAGGATATCGTCCAAATCAACAAACACAAAATCTCCAATAAAATCTCGCAATACATCTTTAATCAGTGCCTGGAAGACTGCGGGAGCATTGGTGAGGCCAAAAGGCATAACTAAATACTCTAAATGTCCCAAGGGTGTTTTGAAGGCTGTTTTCCACTCATCACCCTCTTTGATCCGAACCAGGTGATAAGCGTTACGAAGATCCAGTTTAGTGAATATGGTAGCGGGTTGTAATTGTTCTTGTACGGAGTTGATTAACGGTAGTGGATATTTGTTTTTTATGGTTATCAGGTTTAGACCTCGATAGTCGATACAGGGACGCAGTGTCTTGTCCTTCTTTGTGACAAAAAAGAACCCTGCCCTCAACGGGGACGTAGAAGGATGGATAATCCCCGAATCGAGGGATTCCTCAATGTAGGATCTCATGGAGTCACGTTCAGGACCCGACAAATTATAGAGACGGCTAACTGGCAAAGGAACTCCCGGGAGGAGGTCAATGGGGCAGTCATAGGGACGATGAGGAGGAAGAGAAAGAGCTTTACATTTACTGAATACCGGGGCCAGATCATGATATTCAGGAGGTATGCTAGAGAGGTCTATATCTTCTGTACCTGGTGTGCTTATGGAAGGATTGGAGATGCCAGAGCGGAGACAGTGTTTTAAACATTTGTCACTCCATCTCTCAACCCTACCGAGTTCCCAATTGAAATGGGGATTGTGATCCCGTAACCAAGGGAAACCAAGGATTAATTGCGTGTTTGGGGAGTCAAATACAAAAAAGCTAACCTCTTCATGATGATTTCCTGATGTGATTAAGTGTAGGTTAGTGGTCTTAAATTTAATCTGTGTTAGGGTCTCCCCAGTAACCCCAGCAATGGACACCGGTCTATTTTAAGGACAGGAAGAGATAGATCTCTGATTAAATCTTGGCTAATTAGATTTTGTTCTGCACCGGAATCAATGAGTGCAGAAACAGGGAAGCGGTTCTGATTGTATTGAATAACTGTGGGTAATGTAAACCTATGAAGAGGAGTAAACAAGGAAGTACCCACTAGTATCTCCCGTTTTACTGGTGGGTGTCTTCGTTTCCCCACACAGGGCAAGTGGCAATAAAATGTCCATCTACACCACAATACAAAGTCAAAGTCAAAGTCAAAGTCAAAGTCAACTTTATTGTCAGATCTGCAATATGTACAGTGCAGGACATACACAGGACCGAAATTGCGTTTCTCTCAGTCCCTCGGTGCAACAGTAAACATCTAAACATTGAAACACTGAAACATATAATAATAGACATAAGCATAAAATAGTAAACCTAACACTGTCCTGAGTTTTTTGCATAGTGGTATAAGAGTATGAAAATTTACACCAACTCTAAAACTAAAACATTAAACATTTAATGAACATAATATTGTCCTGAGTTTTTGCATACTAGTATAAAAAAAGAGTATAAAAAGTATAACTAAAATAAACTAAAGGTTTCTAGCATTGACATTTGCAAAGTGGCAAAGCAGCGTATGAGTCAATGTACACAGTATATGTATGAGGTAGTAGTTGATGTTGTTGTAGAGGCAAAAAGTGGCATATGCAGTAAGGCACATTGGGCATCCCTAAATAAGACCGTTCAGAGCACACTGTATATGTACCAGCAGTGGTGTAGATATTAGAGTAGTGTAAATAAATGTAAACAGTAGTAATTACATGTAAGCAGTAGTAATAAAAGTAAACAGTATTAATAAATGTAAACAGAGAATGTAAACAGTATTATGATTATAGGCAGTGATGTAATACAGACATTAGTGCAAGTATGAGAAGTAGTGCAAACTGTATGAGCACATGACCGAGAGTTTAGTGAAAACCCGTTTGGTGACACAGAGTCTAGTGTTAAAAACTTTGTGTTGAGTGATAGTATGTGAGAAAGTTTTAGTGTTAAGGCAGTTCAAATGGGAGGGGAGGCAGAGCAGGCAGAGTGTTTAGCATTCTGACTGCCTGATGAACAGAGCTGTCTCTCAGTCTGCTGGTTCGAGCCTGGAGACTCCTCAGTCTCCTTCCTGATGGCAGCAGTCTGAAGCAGCTGTGTAGTGGGTGTGTGGGATCACCTGCCATGCGGTGGGCTTTCCGAGTGAGGCGTTTGCTGTGTAAGTCCTGCAGTGAGGGCAAGGAGGTGCCCACGATCTTCTCAGCTGCTCTCACAATGCGCTGGAGGCTCTTGCGGCAGGATGCAGTACATGCACCAAACCACACAGTGATGCAGCTGGTCAGGACACTTTCTATGGCACCTCTGTAGAAGGTGCTCATGATGGGGGTTGAAGCTCCAGCCCTTTTCAGCTTGCGGAGAAAGTAGAGACGCTGGTGAGCCTTCTTTGCCAGTGCTGCAGTGTTCCTGCATACATACAAAGATTCAAGTTTCTACGCCTTTGTCTCTCAACAGGATTTAAACGGGTACTCCCAATTTGCATGGGTTCTGATTCAGGTACGTTAGATTGAGAACCAGAAGATGGCACCAGAGCACTTCGTGGTTTATATCTTTCGAATTTGCTGTTGCTGTGGTAACACCCTGCTGATGACGTCGAGAACCCGGAAGTGGAGGCCCTCTGGGAGTTGTAGTTCCGTTCACGTCGCCGTTCCTGGAAACGTTTGTCAATTGAGATAGCTAGATTTATTAAAGCCCCACTGACATGATTTTTTAATTTTCATAAAATTGCTCAAAATATATATCTTTTATCATTTAAACATGTTCATTTTTGCAAACAAAATGCTAAATCACTTTAATTTTGCTTTAAAAGTGATTTTGAACTTCAAGCCGTGTTTAATCATGGGAAATCCAATTACACACGAACGCACCATCTGTGATGTCACACTGGGCAGAGGGCTCTGGTCTCTTTAATAGCGGACCATTTAAAACCCGACGAATTTAGCAATCTATGTGAAGATTTGAGCTATTTGTCTTCATTTTGGGAAGCAGAAAATAGTTTGGGTGATGGAACAAGAAACAACAGGATCTAATTTAGGTCTGATGCTGTATCAGACTTACCTTCATGTCGAGCTGCTCATACCTACGCACTGTGACAAGCCCAGAGCTCTGCCCGGTGTGACATCACAGATGGTGCGTTCGGGTGTAATCAGATTTCCCATGATTAAACACGGCTTGAAGTTCAAAATCACTTTTAAAGCAAAATTAAAGTGATTTATCATTTTGTTTGCATAAAGGAACATATTTAAATGATAAAATATATATATTTTGAGCAATTTTATGAATTGTAAAAAAATCATGTCGGTGGACCTTTAAGGCGTCAAAAGTAGGAGGCTCATCTCTTGCTGAGATCTGGTCTTTCACATAGTCTGATAAGGAGTTTTAAAAGGTACCTTGCAATGCCCTGTCGTTCCAGTCAGTTTGCGCCGCCAGGATACGGAATTCCAGGGCGTGTTCAGCGACAGGACGCCGGCCCTGACGTAACCCCAATATTCTCTTTTCCGCGTTGGGTTGCTGTAGCGGCCTGTCGAAAATCCTTTGAAACTCCTCTAAAAAACTCCTAAATGAGACAAAGTCCAAGTCGTGTTGATGAATGAACAAAGTCGCCCATTGGAGGGCGTTACCTTTCAGTTGGTGCATGAAGTAAGTAATTTTCTTTATGTCCGACGAGTAGAGTTGGGGAGCTCCTCTGAAAGCGAGTTCGCACTGAAGGAGAAAGCCCTCACATTGAGCTGGGTCTCCTGAAAAGAGTTCAGACGGTTTTACTACCAGTTGTTGTGAAAACAGAGGATCATTTTCAGAGCTGATGTTAGATCTTGAAGCTTGTGGAGATGCAGAAGCTGTGGGAGGAGAAGGAGCGTCTCTGATTAATAGCGTGAACCATACCTCCAAGTTCCTGTAGATTGGACTGTGTTTTGAGCTGTTGGCTTAAAACTTGTCTCATCATCTCCTCCAATTGATTCATTCGTCCAGTTTGAGAGGAACTAGCTTGTTCGCTCGTGGTCTTGTTCTGGGTTTTGTTTGACTGGAGCATTCTGTAATGATTTCTAGGTAACCCAGTTTGTAACGAGACCCAGAACGACACAAGGCACAAGAGTACAAAAAGAACAATGTTTATTATGGACAGTGATTTAAGTTTTCAAATGTACAACGTGGTTCATCAGGAATCCCTGGAGGAGGAAGCAGAACGTCAGAAGGAGTAGGCCCAGGGGCAGTTGTGAATGTTGGTTTTCAAATGTTTGTTTGTTCTTACAGATGATGAAGGGAGATGGGTTCCATGAAAATCCAATCTTTCCAATAGCGGTTCCAGAGGGCAGAGAAGGCAGGCAAGTGGCTGGAGGGCACGGCACGAGGAACTGGATCCAAAAACAGACTGTAGGCACATAAGAACAAGTTGAGTATCCTTGCATAAAACACAAGACTGGCTAGAAGCATAAATACCATAAAAAGGAATCAATGCTCTTGCGAAGAGTAGTACTCAACTGCAGCCTTAAATAGGATTGTAGCTCATCAGGTGGATGACCGTCAGCTGAGGGTGATTGGCGGCCATCTTGGAGCTGCAGAGAGTGCTACTCTTACACTGAGTGATGGACGGATGGAGCTGTAATATTTGAATTTCTTCACTCCTTTGTCTCATTCAGTCTCTTTCAGCTTCTGAATGTGTTAGTTCCAGCAACTTTTGTTGTTTTAAATATAAAAACCAAGATATGTTTTGAGTCTAACTTAAAGTGTATCTTTCATGTTAGTTTTTTGGGCAGAAAAATAATATTTAGAGGTAATACAGTAATTTTGATAATCCTCCCTGCTTTCCAAATAAATAGCAAGAGCCTTACAGCCACAGATCAGGGGGAAATCCCAGAGTCTAAAAAAAACGCGCGGTTTTGGAGTCACGTGACAGTGACGTAGGAGGAGGAGGGGGAGAAGAAGGTGTCAAAGGTTGTTGTATTGAATTGTATTGAAGCGAAAAAGGTCCAATAATGGTTAATATTTGTGTGTGCGGGGGTTGTTCAAACTCCAGTTTGTCTGGACATCGTGTCCATCGATTTCCTGCACAAAAAAACCCAGCTTTCAGAGCTTGGGTGAGGTTTGTCCGGTTAAAAAGGCAGGATTTCACCAACAGAAGCGTCTCGTACAACTCTGTGATTTGTAGTGCGCACTTCCGTCAGGATGATTACAACTACAGCGACTTGAACGAACACAGGATGGGTTTTAGAAGTAAGGACAAGATCAGGCTGAAATCCGCTGCAGTTCCATCAGTTCACAGCAGAGGGACCGTCAGAAGCGAGCAAGATCCACCGGGACCGAGTGCTGCTGCTCTAACAACAATGGCCGCCGCCAGCAGCAGTCTCTCCAGAGCTTCGTGTCGTCCAGCAGCTCGTAAATTGGAAGTAGCCAGGGTATGTTTTTGAAGAACGTTTCTTGGCAGAATATAATTTTATTTGTTTTTTGGTTGAAATGGTTGAAAGTGGTTTAGGAGCTATAAAGCTGAACTTTACCGAAGCTAGCTAGACACGATAGCATGTCTTAAAAAATGAATAAAAAATCGAATTTCATCACAAATGTCATCTATAGGTCATCAGTCAGTAAAAAAAACACATATAATTACTGTCTGGCAGCAGAAAAAATATCCACCGAGGGGTTTTGGAGGTATAAATTTCTAAATGCACAGAGCTAACTCAATGCTAACTCCACTCGGTTGCGTCTTAAAAAATGAATAAAAAATCGAATTTCATCACAAATGTCATCTATAGGTCATCAGTCAGTAAATAAAAACACATATTACTGTCTGGCAGCAGAAAAAATATCCACCGAGGGGTTTCTTAGCTATTTATAACGTTATAAACAGAAAGAAAATGAATGCTAACCGAGACGACTCCGTCTCAAAACACGAATAAAAAAATCAAATTTTATCTCAAATGTCATACAGGGCATCAGTTTGTATATTGTATATATTTGGCAGAACTTTTTTTTGTTTAAAATGGAATTATATAAAGTATGAAAGTAATGTCTATACATAATGTCCATGTTTTAAAATAATGTGTGCAGCTAAGTATAAAATTCAGAGACCGCACTACCTCTCTATATGTTCAAATGAAACGTTATTATACATTATCATAAAAATTATGTCCTGCTCTAATCTTGGTGGGTAAGATAATAAATTTCATGAGAGGTTCCTATCCAAAAAAGAAAAAAAAAAACTAACTACAGTAGTAAATAACTATTAAATTATTTGTTTGTGCTTGTTTTACAGATTATTACAAAATTTAGTAGTTCTTTAAATGTAATTGGGGCCCAATTTTACTTTATATTTGTTGAAAATATTTTTTTTTCATTACAGATTGCTGCTGGCTGCTCTCCATTACAACAGCAATGGCAACAGAGACATAGCCAGAACAAAGGACGGTGTGGAGAGATACTCAGTTTGCTATCCACGCTTTAAGAAAGGTGGATGGTCTGTGCGTCCAGTGAAAGACGAGCCAACCTATGGTAAAACGATTTCTGGTTAGGAGATTTTCTGTTTATGTATATCTGCCTCCTAATTGAATTTGTATGATTACAGACTATGCGACAGCACTACTCCGGAAGCTGCAGGAGACCTATAACATGAACCCTCAACTGCTGAGCGGTGCAATACCTGCAGAGAGGTCAGCTGATCCTGGACCACTGGCAGCTGTGTGGGACAGAGTGGACAAGCAAGAGGCTGTTGGGCAGTATGTCAGAAAATCAAGGTTTTCAGCACAGGTATATTTAGGTCATTATTTACAGAATTGGTTTACAGGGACAATTTGCATGTGTCAAGGAAACTTCTGAAATGTAATTACTCAACTGTAGTTTACCACTTACTCATTTGATGTAACACTTTAGGCTGTACAGTTTGAAAAGTAAAATTTATCATTGAAAAAATTGCTGTCTATTACAAATGACATCATATAATGTTTATATGTTTGACACAATGTAAATAACTGCCAAGCAACTTTCAAATGTTTTCATACAATTTTATTATGTACAACTTATAATTTCAGAGGGATGCTAGTCCAAACTAGGCCATTGGAAGCCGTTGTAGTGTCCTGCTCCATCTGGGAAGGCTGCTCTGATGGTGTTCACCACACAAGACGGCAGAGGCTTGCGTATGTGGCGCCCAAGGATGCCATGGCTCCAACGAACCATCTGCCGATAGGCAATATAACGAAATTGTCTGCAATATAAAAAATAATAACATTGTCAACAATGTCCCTTTAATTTTTTAGATTTTGTCTAAAACTTTTGTCCACAGCCTTATAGTTTTGAGCCAGCAGCTAGAAGTGAAAACAGAAGTAACAGAGCTAATCTAATGAGAAGTATATTTATAACAACTAAAGAAGAGCTAAATAACATTTACCTTGAATACATGCCCAGATATGAGAACCCTGTATGCTTTTACTCAAAACGATAAGGCTGTGGACCCTCAGTATTGATCCTGTGTGCAATCTCATATTCAGGATCTGTCGCCTCCTCCTGGTGCGACGCCATATCTTTCTTAGCTATCCATCCATCCATCCATCTTCTTCCGCTTATCCGGGGTCGGGTCGCGGGGGTAGCAGCCTAAGTAGGGAGGCCCAGACTTCCCTCTCCCCAGCCACTTGGAGCAGCTCCTCCGGGGGAATCCCAAGGCGTTCCCAGGCCAGCCGAGAAACATAGTCCCTCCAGCGCGTCCTGGGTCTTCCTCTGGGTCTCCTCCCGGTGGGACATGCCCGGAACACCTCACCAGGGAGGCGTCCAGGAGGCATCCTAACCAGATGCCCGAGCCACCTCAACTGGCTCCTCTCGATGTGGAGAAGCAGCGGCTCTACTCCGAGTCCCTCCCGGATGACTGAGCTTCTCACCCTATCTCTAAGGGAGAGTCCAGCCACCCTGCGGAGAAAACTCATTTCAGCCGCTTGTATCCGAGATCTTGTTCTTTCGGTCATAACCCAAAGCTCATGACCATAGATGAGGGTGGGAACGTAGATCGATCGGTAAATTGAGAGCTTTGCCTTTTGACTCAGCTCTCTCTTCACCACGACAGACCGGTACAGCGCCCGCTTCACTGCGGACGCTGCACCTATCCGCCTATCGATCTCACGCTCCAGTTTTCCCTCATTCGTGAACATTCGTGTCTTAGCTAAAGCAGGGCTATTTAGGCTATAAAGGGCTATTTATTTTAGTTACTAAGGAACGTTCTGATAACTGTAATTTTGTGCAGTAAACAATTTGTCCTACTCAACGTGTTCTTTATTTATATGTGATGCCTTGAAACAAAAGTCTATAATTATGATATTGTAGAAAATATATGTTCTTACTCATTTAACTGCAGACGTATTGGCCCATGCTGCTCTCTAAATGTGTGATAGGCCAGCCTTAGTACATAGGGGTTCAAACAGCAGCCCGCAAATCCAGGATGGCCAGTGACACAGAGGATGTGAGGTGCTGGGGGATTCAGACTGAGCAAGAGCTGCTTGAAAGGTTCCAGTTCCTGACAGCACACACTTTGGATGACTTGGTCCATTGGTACACAGTGTCCACACTGACACCTGAGTATGCATTACATAATGAGGAGAAAAAGTAATGAAAATTATGGTGTGATCTTGAGAGATTTTTTACACACATTTAAATAAAATTAGGTTTATTTGTATTTAAATGCAGCAATAATATTAGACATGGGATTTGCAATGTTCATAAATTGCAAAAGTCCCAAATTGGATCAGAAAAAAATGTTTAGGGAGCTAAACATTAGGCTAATGTAGTTAAATCCATCAGTGGTGTAATTAATGCTGTATCTGTATATTTAGGCTATATATAAATATAAACCATTTTTAGCTTTAGGTAGTATATATCTAGAAGTTATTTGGCTAGATATTTGATGTAATAGAGATGACATATTTTTGTCAAAACAACTTCACATTAAAAAAAAATTCTTACCAGTTAGCATTTCCAAGTCTGTGACCATTTTCATGTTCCCACATTTCAATAGCTCTTCTTTCACCATTTAGATTAGCTCTGTTACTTCTGTTTTCACTTCTAGCTGCTGGCTCAAAACTATAAGGCTGTGGACCTCCAGTATTGATCCTGTGTGCAATCTCATATTCAGGATCTGTCGCCGCCTCCTGGTGCGACGCCATATCTTTCTTAGCTAAAGCACGACCTTTCCCCTCCTGTGATGTCACTTCCGGTTTGCCGCTGAGGGTGCTATTTTTAGACAGAGTAGCAAGGGAAGACAAAAAAAGGTAGTAGTAGCACATTTTATTTTGAGATATGAAACGTATTTTTGATGAAAATTGGAGTTTTAGACATGTTAGGTTGAAAAGGCAACTACATGTGTTTAAAGTGAAAGATACGCTTTAAGCATTATTCACATGCTCCTTAATTCACCTTTCATTGTGCCATTTACATTGTTTAATTTCTTTTGTCAAATTTATTTTTATTTAAATTCTCCACTGCTTTGATTTTCATTGTTCTCCCATCATCTACCCAATTCACCTCTATTTCTCAGCTCTGCAACTTAATTATAACATATCTTAAATCTGTCACTCACGTTTTGCTCAGAGCTTATAATTTTCCTTTAGCTCCCCGTGAGAGGCTCCCCACTCTCTCCCTGCACCTCCTTCAGTGCAGACCAGAGTTGCAGACCATCCTGGATAAGGTTGTGGGTTTTTGTCACTGAAATGGCAATGCTCGGCACAGACTAATTAAGTTGGGAGCAGTCCTTGTCTCCACATTGGGGTTGAAGGTGCCAAAATTCATGGGGTTATGAACAAATTGGTTCCGGTGGGAGATGGAGGACAGGAAGCTGGGTTTGATGAATGTACCAATGAGATACAGCTGCCTGTGAAATGGATTGGAATGTGCTGTCCATGCGAGTCTGCCTGTTTAGCTGACTGATATATTGAATTAGAGGTACTTGTTAGGAGACACTTCATCCAAAATAAATGGAGTAATGTGAGGTGCACAGTGGATTTATTTATTATGAAAGCAGTTTGTATTTTTTGGGAGATCCAATTGAGTCAATCGTCCAAGCGCAGGCTTGAGCATGATTTGATTCAGAGCATGTGTTAAGATACAAAGTACCATTTCCATTGGAGCCTATTTTAAACATTTGCAGTTTTTTTTCTTCCAATTTTAATTATTATTTTTTTTTTCAGATGGAGTCAAAAGTAAAAGTCCTTGAAATTACAGAGAATAAAAAAAATGTTCATTCTATATTAAAACATAAATATATCTCACAGGGAAAAAGCTCTAATTTACTTATTTATTTTGCACCTCCATGGCATTCCAAGGGTGACATTGACCACCAAATGACTTACTGTAAAAAAATAAAAAAATAAAATACTAGCAATGGATGATAATCAGGAAAGAAGGTTTTTGAAGCACTTTGGAATGGACAATAAGATGATTATAGCATCACATTTCAGCTCATTGCCAACTATTACTTTTAATTTGGACAGCGATAATCTCAAGAAATGTGGTAATCAGAAAACATCTTTAAACTAAATACAGTATGTGAGATTTTAAATGTTTAATGTCATCGGAAAAGGTTTCCACACAGAGCCAATGCATTATTTTGCACAGAGCCTGTCTGTGCAAACTTCTACTTTGTGCTTTGCAGTTTCAAAAACTGATTTTTTTTTACTTTGTCTTGTTAGTGTTATGGTAAGATAGCGGTTTCCTATTGATGAATGTATTTTATTTTTTTGTATTTATGAAAAATGTTTTCCTTCATCAAACATAGAAAAAATAATAGAAATGTAGTTGATTAATGAACCTTCAAACATGTTTTCAAAAGTATGACATGCATCATATCTGTCTTAAGACAACTTTTAAAGAAACAGATTACTGTTATATTGATGTAAGCCACTTTTCCAGTATGAGTATTTTGGCCCTATGTTTACATATTCATGTGAGTAAAGGGCAGCACCACACTATGCAAAGAAATTGGGTATTTGCTTGAGGTAATAAAATCCAATTTGTGTGGGTGCAATGCATAAGGTCACTTTTCAGGCTCTAACATGTAAATGGACTTAAATTGTCAGTATCTTGCTGGACTTCGACTGTTGAAGACAAGACAGTAACGTAAAACTGTGAGAAAATTATGATTTTAAACAGGCAATTTTCAGTTGAAGTCTAGGGTCATGGTTTACATGATCAATCTTTGAAACATAGTCTATTTTTGTGTGCATAACTTGCAAAAACTGCATTGTAGGCCATGCACATTATTTTGTTGCCCACCTCAATTCGCTTTGCACTCACTTTGGTAGCTGCCCCTGCATTTGATATAATCAAACCACACATTTAAAGTGATGATAGGCAGATATGGATTACTGTCATCCATTAACATTTTTTTGGCATATTGTTTTTATACCTGGGCAATAATGGCTCTAGCCTTTGATGTGTAGTCATAAGGAGACCTCCTGTGCCACTTTGAAAATACAGCTCTACTGCTCTAGAATTACAGAAACTAAATTGAGAATGATTCAAAATGGATTTGTGATGCTTGCAACAACTCTGCCACTACTCTGATATAATATTTGTTGCCCAAAATTTGTTCAAACATGTACGCAGGCAGAGTGTTGAGATATTTTGTCACTAGACGTCCTAGCAGGCTGTTTCATAAACCAGTTTTGTGAATTGGGGCACAGACCAGTCCCTCTTTATGCTTCTCTGTTCTTTCATAAATCACTGATGGAGCTTGGCCTCTTCCCCTACAGAATGTGAGCTTTCAGAAATAAAGTGATCATCATCAGAGGTGTCAAGTAACGAAGTATAAATACTTCGTTACTTTACTTAAGTACAAATTTTAGTTATCTATACTTTAGTAAAGTAATTATTTTTCAGCCTACTTTATACTTCTACTTCTTACATTTTCACGCAATTACTGGTACTTTCTACTCCTTACTTTTTAAAAATAGCCTCGTTACTTTTCTTTCATTTTGCCGTTTTTTTTTTGTAGAATATAGATATTCACGCAGGACTTTCCAAAAATTGAACATAAATATCCGCATCAGCAGCCGTCGTCACTCACCAGTGTTGCCAGATTGGGCGGTTCACCGCGATTTTCCTTCTGACTTTTGCGGGTAAAGAGTGCTTTGGGTGGGTGGGACTCTATCTGGCAACACCGGTCACACCGGTGTTTACGCGTGTGTCTTTACATCCGGGGCAGCGTCGGCAGCGCCGGGACCCTCCATGTCAATGTAGAGGCGTCTGCGGCACCGGGACCCTCCATCAGTAGTTGGGGCGTCTTCTATAGCAACTTCATCCGGCGAAGCCATGCTGTCCGTGACGCTGACTTGCTAGGGGCTCTGCTAGCGCTAGCATTAGCGTCTCGCGAGACAACGTTACCTCTCAACGAGAGATATCGCGGGAGTTTAATATCGCGAGATCTCGTACAACGAGATCTCGTTACATGCCTAATATTGAGGTAAGCTGAAAGTTTTTGTTTTTTTATCAGTTGATTACTGACTTCTAGTGACCTAGTAAGTCAAAGTCAAAGTCAAAGTCAACTTTATTGTCAGATCTGCAATATGTACTGTACAGGACATACACAGGACCGAAATTGCGTTTCTCTCAGTCCCTCGGTGCAACAGTAAACATCTAAACATTGAAACACTGAAACATATAATAATAGACATAAGCATAAAATAGTAAATCTAACATTGTCCTGAGTTTTTGCATAGTGGTATAAGAGTATGAAAATTTATAATTTATAATTTATGACATACTAATGTTGTATAATGTTTTCTATGGTTAGGAGGTACTAGCCATGGAACTAGCTACATGCTCTGGGTTTGCTTGCTAACATTATTTCTCTTTTTTATTCAGATTTAAAACATATTTTCTTTCTGTCAGAGTTTTCACTGAACTTTTAAAGGGGACCTCAGATGTATTTTTTAAATTTTTATGGTATTTCTGTGGGATATCCAGACCCTATTCCTTCAATTTAATGCACAAAATAATTATTAGATAATCAATTATACCCTTTTTAATTCTGCCATTTTTAACTTTCGTTTTGAACGACCGGTTTCTTGAAGTCCACGCCCTTCAACGATCTGTTCACGCCCTCTGTAACAGCCAGTATCTGTAATGTGTTGTTGTTTTAAAATTAGCTCTTTTTTTATTACTCATTTGACTTACTGTTAGTGTTAGCTTAAGATAACTTACCGAAACCCGTCTGAGCGCGCCGCAGTTTGCTGCTCCTTTTAGCATTAGACCACCCGAATCCGAAGCTAATGTTAGCTTGTTCCTCTTCCGGTTTTCGCCAGCTCCGCTCGTTGCACGCGATGAGATTTTGGGAGTTATCGCTGTTCCAGTGAAGACAACACAAAGTTCACCAAGTGTCTCCCGTAAATTAATCTGTAAGGAGAAGGTCCTCTTGCTGCGAGCCTGCTGCGAGGCTGCTGCAAGGCTGTACAGTTGAAGCTCCGCTCCATCGCGCCGGAAGAGGGTCCCGTCGAACCCGGTCCTTCCGCCTGTGGTCCGCTCGTTTAATTTTTGCCGGCTGCGCGTTGGCAGCGATCGCAAATACACTAAAAATTGAACTAAAACATAAAAATAACAATTATACTTTATTTATAAAGCCATTTAAAAAAACACAGCTGCAACAAAGTGCTGTACACATGAAATTAAGAACATATAAACAAAAGATGAGATGAAATCATGAAAAACAACAGTCATGTGTTTAATACAGAAGTGGGTTGAGCCTAACCAGGGGTTGCTAGGTGAGGGGCTGGACTCAGGTTTGATCTGATTGGCTGGCGGCTTGTGACGTCAATAAATGCAGGAAGTGTGAATCCTGGTGTATTTATCAAAAATAAATAAATCTACTTAGAGTAAATAAACCACTGGGTGCATTTTTTTGGCACAAGGACTGTTTTTTTATGAAGTAAATACCCAAAGTTTAGTAAAAAAACATTAAAAAGTGAATTTTGCATGTGTGGTCCCCTTTAACAAAGTTTTACTTCATAGACTACGTTCACACTGCAGGCAAATGCTCAATAATACCCCTATACAGTATGGTTATTTTAATATATTTAAATTTGCATTTAAATGTGTCTATTTTCAATGGGCATATATGCAGTTAAGACAGGTAGCTTAGTGCACCCCTAGTTTTTCAACATTAACAATATAATATAATCTAGTCTAAAAAAATGATTTTTGTGGGGGAGGTGGGGTTGTATACAATAGTATGTGTGGTGCAGCCTAAGCATTTGTCTTTGTTGTTGCTTTTTCTTACGCTACTTTTACTTTTATACTTTTAAGTAGTTTTGAAACCAGTACTTTTTTACTTTTACTTGAGTAAAAAGCTAGAGTTGATACTTCTACTTCTACAGAAGTAATTTTAAATCCCAGTATCTACTTGAGTAATGAATGTGAATACTTTTGACACCACTGATCATCATAGAACCAAAAGAGGCATGGAGCAGAATTCAGCTGGGTTGATGTGCACTGTGACACAGTAAAAGTGTGACAGACATTTCCCTCCTATAGTTTTCCAAACATGATACATTAACTCATTTTAGTGATCCTCTTGTTAGGGCTTAGTGTATTGCTAGTTGATGTTTTTCTTAGTTAATCCTAGATGTTATTACTGTTTTTCTCTTGCATTTTGTTGTTGGATGTAACTGGGACCCTGTGTACATAATCTCGTTTCATCACATGTACCACATGTGGTGCAAATGACAATAAAGACTCTCTGACTCTCTGACTCTGACTCTTTGTTTGTAACTAATTTTCTAAACTAAACAAAGTTATGAGTGATCAGTGATATTCACTTGGTAATAAATCTGTTTGTTGTTGTTAAATCCTGCGACTGGTTTGCACATTATTGTCATCACATCACACAGTTCCACCACAGCTTGCATTTTTACATCAGCCTTTTTGCCTCTGTTACTACCTCGCTCCATGGCACTGAGGCGCACCAGTTGTGGGCTGGCTTTGACTCTCCTTGCTGCCTTGGTCCATTCAGAAGTCAGCCAGATGTCTTCTCAGTCTTGGACTAAGGCATCTTCTGGACGACCCTCCACAGTCTCTGCAAAGCTAAATAGTGACTTAACATGTATACAATATTCTCAGCCATTGTTAAAATAAAACAAATTCTGCATATCAGCCTATTGATTTATGAAACCTTTATTAGCTATATTCAAGCTTTAATATGTACCTAGTAAGTGTGGATTTATCAGCAGTTTAGCCTAAAACAATATTTTTCCAAATAGGTTATTCAGTCTTAATACTGTATACTATGAGGGCCAAGATGGTGTAGAGGCAGGGCAGCCAACACAGGACCCAAAAGTCCCAGGTTCAATCCCCAGTCATTGCACATCCCGTGGTGTCTCTGAGCAGCACATCTCATCCCCAAATGCTCCCTGGGTGCTCTCAATAGCTGCCCACTGCATCACCTGGTGGTGGATTGGTTAAATGCAGAGATCCAGTTTCACCATTGTATGGGAACATACAATGATGACAATACATACACATTATTATTATTACCTTTAAAAATACTTCTTACTTCATGTAAACAGCTGGCTCCATAGGCGGCAGATGGAACTGTGCATTCTAAATGGGACCTTTGGCTTTGAACACTTGATTAGGGCAATGCATTGTTTTAAATATCTAAATGTGACAATAATGGATGCCCTGTTACAGTTTACTTCAAAATATAAAACAATAAAACAAACAAGCAAATAATAATAATAATAATAATAATAATAATAATAATAATTTTATTTATAAGCGCCTTTCAGGACACCCAAGGACACTTAACAAACCAATACAGTGTAATACAGATCAAACAATATCAGTGACAAATCACAGTGGCATCAACAGTTTAATAATTTTTAGTGAGTTTTAAGAAATAAAATTAGTAAAGGCAGAGAGTAAAACTAAATTAGTTGGAGTTAAGAAAATCTTGCATAAAATAAAATAATCAAAAATATGGTTGTGTTTAGAAAACCTCTAAACAAACTAAATATCAAAGACCGGCTGAAAATGCTAATTTGCCTGGTAATGACAATACTGTTCATGTATTTAAAAAATGTACTAAAAATGAAAGAACGTTAAAAAAATAGATGTGACCTATTATACTGCATTCAGATGGATTATTATTATTTTACTCTTCGTGGTCCGCCTGCACCACTGGGTTTGACTCCAAACCTACACGTTACAACATATGTTAATTAAGAAATATTGTTAACACTTTATTATTTGTCATGCATTTTAAAGAAAAATGTATGTAGAATAATACCCTGATGCATGAAAAGGTATTTAAGCCTATTTTTTTTGCAAATATAACAGTATTTTTCTTTAGAGAGAATTAAAAGTTTTTCCCTTTTCATTTCTTTCTCTACACTTTATGCATGCGCACAGTAGCAGTGACCTAATCACACTGGCTTCCAAAGGCTTATGGGTAAGCAAATTCAGCAGATCTTAACACCTTCTCCGCATTGCACCTGATGGAGGGCGTAGAAAAATTCCCATCACATGCACTTTTGCAGTCCTCCTGCACCTCGTCTAATCCGCCCTTCCCCCCTCCACTTTCATCTATGCATCCATCCCCTTAACTCTTTTCTCTCTCTTCTCTTTCACTCTCTCTCTGGAGGCTGCAGCAAGATTCATTTAGAGCAATCAGCACAAGACACGAATACAGAGCAGAGCTGTGTCACACACATGCTCCAATAAAGACACACACAAATATACGCAAACACAAAATGCCTTCTTAACCTCTGGAAGTAATTTTGAGCTAGCATAGTCACATGCACACAGGAACACACATGCTCACAAAGTGATGGACACTATCTTTAACCTTTAGACATGATGATGATGAGAAAACAGAGTACAGAGAGCTCTATGTTGATTTATTCCTTATACTCCTGCACAATTTGTGCAGGACTGTATGTGTGTGGCTGCAATCTTTGTGTGGGTGCGAAGCTGACTCTCACCTTTTTTTTTTCAAACTTCTGTCCTTAGCCCTAGTGCAGTATAGATTTTGTTTGTTTGCTTTACCTCTTTTACCCCCAGCAGTCAGAGCACATTTAATTAACTTATCTTGTGTATTTGCAATGATAATTAATGGGTCAAAGTGAGGCTGTTGAAAGAACTTGGGATGGCTCAGAGCTTTAAAGGTCAAGGCTTTGATGGCTTTGCAGTGGTTTTGAGCCAAGAATAAAGTTTTTTCTCCACCCCCTTCTGTTACAGGTCCCTGTGGTTTATGAGGTAATGGGTTTTTATGAGAATGTGTTTTAAGACAGAATGATATCCTGATTCCATCTGGGGCTAAGCTTTAATGTCAAGGTTGTAAGAGTACCACTGCCTGCAGCTCCTCCTCCAAGATGGCCACTGATTATCAACACATGGCGGTCATCAACATGATGAGGATCCCTTCCTACTTAAGGCTGAAGTCCAGTGCAACTCTTCACTAGAGCATATCACCATCTCATGGTGTTTGTGCTTCTGGCCTGATCTTTGTCTTTAGAAAAGGTTATTTACCTGTTTCTCTTGTCTCCAGTGTTCCCGACTCCTTGGCTCTGGTTCTCCTGGTCCTGCCTTGGTTCTCCTCGTTCTCACCACCTGGTTCTCCTTGTGACCCATCCCAGTTCTCCTCGTGACCCATTCTGGTTCTCGTCGTGCCTTGTCCTCACCAGTTGCCTGCCTTCCTCATCCAACTGGACTCTGGACCTGTTCCCTCTTTGCAGTTCTCCTAGGATTGGAGGTTGGACCGAACATTGCCCCTCAACCTGTAAGAGAGAAGGCAACATCAAATTACTGCCTGTTCTCCTGCAAACCCGCTCTGACTATCTTCTCCCTCTTTCAGGAGCTGTAGAGAAGCTTTGTAAATTCTTACTCGTTGTAAATAATAAACAGTGTTATTTTGTACCTGCCTGTGTCTAGTCTGGTTCCAGGTCTCGTACTAATCTGGGTTCCTCGAGTTATAACAGAAATGCTCCAGCCAAATAAGACCCAGAATGAGACCAGGAGCGAGCAGGCCCCCGCCATCTCTCAGGTGGGGCGGATCAGCCAATTAGAAGAAATGTTGCAGCAAGTCCTGTCCCAACAACGTTCTGCTCAGTCCAACCTGCAGGAACTCAGAGGTATGGTCTTCTTTATTAAACAACTTCAACCTTCTCCCCCTACTGCTCCTACCGTCCTGTCGACTCCCAGCCCCCCTCGCAAAACTCCTGGACCAGCTTCCACTGTCCAGCAGCTAATCGTAAAGCCCTCTGAGCTATTTGCAAGAGACTCTGACCAATGTGTAGGTTCCCTTTCAGTCATGTCTCTCGGTGCAACATATGCTATGGGAATTGCGCCCCCGCGCGATTACCTGAAGGAATACATTCACGCCTTTATGGCAGGGGCGTCAGCGTCATACCAGAGGCCCCTCCCTCTGGGTACTTAAGCCGCTGACGCCCATCCATCTTTCTCTTTTTGCCCTTCACCTCGCTTAAAAACCTGAACTTCATGGGACTTCTCTGTTGTTGCATCGCTTGTTTGAGGTGAGCTTGCTTCCTACGCTGAACGTACAGAGAATTTTTCCTGCATATTGCTGGGCTGGCGAAAGCTAGTCCAGTGTTTTTCTACTTACCTCAAAGTTTTCTTCTCTTTCCACAGTTGCTTCGTTCGACAGCGCTAACTGCGTCACAACACTCCTGCTAACCATTAGCAGGCTAGCCAGCGAAAGCAAGACGATGGAGAGGACGGCTTCGAACAAAAGGAAAGGAACAACCTTGACGCTTCTCGCCGGACATGGCTCTCAAGAAGGGAATACGGAGGACAAAGAAGAAGAAAACCAGCAGGACGACGAGTCCTCACTCGTGCCCCTGCCCCAGCGGATACGGCTACTCCCTCTTGGCGACGGACAGCCACGAGGCCTGTCCTGTCTGCCTAGGGATTCTGCACGCGAGAAAAGCGCTGGAATTCCCCGACTCCTGCTCCCACTGCTGTCAGATGTCGGCGGTAGTGAGGAAACACCGCGCGGACGCATTGGCTGAATCCATGGCAAAGGCCGCGGCGCTGAAGGTCGCACGTCGCACAAAGCTGCTCGCTCCCGAGCTGGACCTCGAAAACGTGCACCTGGAATGCGGCGGTCGAGTTGGGGAGGAAAATATGTCGGATTCCTCAGTTGCCGTCGAGGACTCGACGCCCGATATGTCTGACCAAGACGTCGAGTATGGTTACAGAGGAGGAAACATGGATTCCTCCCAGAACCTGGCGCAAACCCTACCGGAATGGACGTGTCAGTCCCTGCTCTGTTTGACCTGTGTGCCATAGGGCGGCGGATGCCCTGAAGGTCGCGTGGCCAGACCCCACGCCTCGCCAACAAGCTACGAGGCTGGTGGAAAAGTACTTCTATGCGAAGCAACAAACTACGTCACAGAAAATTCCCATTTTCATGGACTTCCTCGTGTAGCTCTAATGTTCCTGGGCGGAACCCGGAGCTCCCATGACGTTGCCACTATCCCGACTCCTGGATGTTGCTAGAATGGAGATAGCAGGCCTCGCCAGTGCATCCCTGAGAGAGGAGACCCTGGCGGCTCACCTGGACCCAGCAGCTACGGGGACGAAACCAGCGTTGCCCAGTAGGGCCTGCCGTGCTTCGGAGAAACAGCTCAAAAAGTGCTACAAGGCTCAATGCCTCGTGGCTCGCGCAATGAACGTATCAACCATGGTGTAGGCGTACCTGGCAGAGAAACTGCAGGATCTCCAGGTAACAAAAAAACGAACAGGCCGCAACGGAGGCCATGGAAGAGGCCCGCCCCGCATCTGACAGTGCTCCGCATGATGGGAACAATAGCCATTTCACAAGGCAGAGCAATGGCGGAAATAGTTGTCGCCCAACGCCATCTTTGGCTAACGTTGCCGGACCTCCCTGAAAACCAGAGGTCCACCTTCCTCCAGTACCCGATCGAGTCAACGGGACTCTTCGGGGGAGCCCTGGAACGTGTCAAGGCCAGGCTGGAACAAAGACGCAAACAGGCGGAAGCCCTCCGCGAGGGGTTGCCGAGAAAAAGCTTTGCACCCCCAAAGGAAGACATGCGTGGCCTTCCACGGAAGAGACCCGCTGGTGACGGTGAGACTTTCCAGTACCGGACGAGGGCCTCTTCAGTGACCCCGTGTGGAACCCAGATTCGAGCCTGATGAAGCAGGACGAACTGAAAATTTTACAAGTTTGCCCGCCCACGTGGTACAAAAATCTAACATTTTGAGCCTAGTCTCTTCTCGTAAAATATGACGTGGAGCTGGTGATGTGTGTACGCGCACCAAACATTACTCGCCTAATGTATGTGTAATCAAAACAAACACTGTTTCATGCATGTACAAAAATAAAAGTACCAAAGCACAAACTGCCTTGGTTCTTGACTCGAGTTCCATTTTTATAAAACATAAAAAATGTGGTCAAACTATGAACCACAGCAAGATACATGAGCCCTGACAGGCAAGGTCGGATCTCGCGATATCTTCTGCTGGGCTGACCAGCCTGCTCGAAAGAACGCGAGAGGGGTCAAAGGCCACCCCTCCAGCACTAAACCACGACGAGCAACAATTCAGCATGCCTTCCAGGCTCATGGCGCATGCGCAGGCCTGGAAGGTGTGTCTACCAAATGACTAGGTCATGACAACGATACGCCATGGGCTCAAATTGCAGTCCACCAGGAGACCGCCCCCCTTCACAGGGGTACTGCAATCAAAGATTAACCCTACACGCGCACATGTGTTGAGGGAGGAAGTTTTGACGATGCTACAGAAGGGAGTGATAAGTTTGGTCCCGAGACGCAAACTACGCTCTGGCCACTACAGCAAGTACTTCCTGGTGCCCAAAAAGGATAATTCCCTGAGACCGATTCTGGATCTCAGGACTCTGAATAAGAGAATAAAAACTTTTAAGTTCAAGATGCTTACACTGCAGCAGGTTCTCCAGTCTGTGAGACCAGGAGACTACGCATGTACAGTGGATTTGAAAGATGCCTATTTCTACATAGGCGTGTGGAGGAAACACAGAATGTTCCTCCGTTTTGCTTTCGAAGGGAATGCTTATGAATTCAAAGCCTTACCCTTCGGTTTAAAGATGGCTCGGGCTCCTCGTACATTTACTAAATGTCTGGATACAGCCCTGACCCCCCTTAGGAATCAAGGACTCGCGGTTATGAATTACTTGGATGACCTGCTGATTCTGGCTGGAAGCAGAATGCAAGCCCAATCACACTCCTACAAGGTGATCTCTCACCTAGAGTCTCTCGGGTTTGTCATAAACCTACAAAAGTGTGATCTGACTCCATCACGGGTTACCGTATTTCTGGGAGTACAGATCGATACTGACTGGTACAGAGCATGGCTCTCAAAGGAACAAGTTTTCTCTATTCGCCATTGTCTGGAGTGGTTTAAACTGGATCAACGGGTCCCTCTGAAAACGTGCCAACGCCTTTTAGGCCTCTTGGCGGCAGCCATACAGTGTGTGCCACATACACTGCTGAAAATGCGGGCCATATAAGTATGGCTAAACAAACAGACACAACCCGCCCTACCTAGTCGAGCAGGAAAGGTTAGGAGAAATTCAGAGTGCCTGAAGGCCATGGAAATTGGAGAGATTTGTCTGATTTCACGGAAGGGGTCCCACTGGGAAAGGTGTCATCTCGTGTGGTCATCACGACAGACGCCTCAAAAACAGGATGGGAGTCGATCTGCAGAAATCAGAACTCCCACGGCCTTTGGAATGGACAGAAAGCGAGATTACATATCAACTTCCTGGAGTTGCTGGCCGTATTCCTGTCATTAAAGTACTTCTTCAGTAAAGGTCTGATTGCAGGTCAGCATGTCCTAGTAAAATCAGATAACAGGACCACAGTGTCCTTCATCAACAGGGAAGGGGGGGCAAGGTCCCGGGACCTCCTTCGACTGACGCAGAAGATGCTTACATGGTGTGTTCCAAGAATCTTGTCACTTAGGGCGACTCATGTCCCCGGTGAACTAAATTACGGAGCAGATGCCCTCTCAAGAGAGCCTCTCCTGGCGTCAGAATGGAGCCTGAACCCACGGATTGTGGAGCAGGTCTGGTCACGATTTGGGAGAGCATCTGTGGACTTGTTCGCTTGCAGAGCTAGCTCACAGTGTGACCTTTACTTCTCCTTGAAGGAAACAGACGCACCATTGGGAACGGATGCTCTGGCACATGATTGGCCAGCAGGTGTGCTCTACTATGCCTTTTCACCTGTCCCTCTGATCGAGGTGACACTGGAACGTGTACGCTCTGATTGAGGTCATCTTCATCTGGTGGCCCTACGTGTTTTCTAAAAGTTTATTGATAAATCTGTGGTCTCTCATGGACTGTAACGTCATGTTTGCATAAGAGGATCCAAGTTTTAAACTCTGAGGATAATAATTTTGGCTGAAAGTGTTCAAAGCAGGTAGATTCTGCATGTTTTTATCATTTGAGGCTGAGGGATTGTTATTCGTTTCAACTCTGTTACACGCTGTTGGAAGCATTCAGGTGAGGTTTTGTCAGCCCGTGGTCTGTGGGGGTTCTGGTCCTGTTCGGTCCAGTTCACGCAGACTCCTGTACAAAGCTTTGTTTGACCGCCGAGTCAAATTGCCTGAAAAGCTAATTTAACATCTACAAGATTGCTGTGCTGGTATTTTACATGTTAGAGCAGGTCAAAGAAGCATATTACTGTTAGAACGTTGTCGGATAGTGGTTCTGAAACCCGAGTTCTGCTCCTTTAAAGTGGACGGAACCGACCTGAACGCGGCTCCGAGGGAGTCCGTGTCGTGTTACAGTTGACGTGCTGGTTACTGAGCGTAGCTTAGTTGTGCCTGTTTTAAATGTGATTGCCATGTTTCAGAATTATTGGGAAGTTAATTTGATGCGTTTGAGTTGTTTAAGAGTCTATAACGTTGTGTTCTGTTGTGCTAAGGTAACGTTAAAGAGATACGTGTCCAACACGTTTTGTTTATGAGCTGTGATTGGATGAACGAGAGCTGTGAACTGTCAATCACTCTCGTAGCGAACGCTGATTCGCTGATTTGGGAACGCACGCTGTTGCGAACAACCCACTTTGTCGTCATTTCCGGCACTGCACTGGTCGAAGGTAAGAAACTACATTCACCATGAATGCTTGGAATGAACTACAAACGCTGTGATTGATTGGTTGACGTCACGTATCTGTTTAGCGAGCTCCGCCTCGCTCAACGGAAGCTGGTGACGCGCTGCGTCGACCCGCCTACTTGTGTCGTCATTTCCAGGTGCACTTCGGGTGACAAGCAGTTCACAGGACAAACGGAGATTTCACTGAGAGTTTAAAAACTCATTTAAAGCCATCTAAACTGTCTAACAACATAGATTTGTCTCTGACAAGAACGTGGTTCGAGCGTTTATCACTGACACACTAGAAACTAATTCTGAAAAGGTTGTTTTTAGTTTAATTACTGAATAAAGGTCAGTCGTCTCGTGATAACATAAGACTTGAATCCGCCCCCTGTTGGTTAAAAGACGTTGACAGATGAGTTTTCTCAAAAACATCATAAAAAAGTCAGCATTTTTATGGTGAAATTACCAGCTTTAAAAAATTGTTCTGTACACAAACAAAAATTCCTGTTTATTTTAAATAAAAATTTTAGAATAACAGAGGTACAGACAAACAATTGATGCTTGTTTTAAATACTGAAGAGATTTAAAATAACACTCAAAAAGTATTCTTTTATTTGATTTTCAAATTAAATATATGAAAAATGATGGAGAACAGAGCGTTTCCACATTAAGCTCTTCACATCTCTGAATTTTAAACAGAATTGGTGTGCACAACTGCACACTTTTAGTTAAAATTGGCATTTTTAACGTTTTTCTGTGCACAATCATTACTGTACTGTTATGCTGAGCGCACGAACACTCGTTTATTTTAAATAAAAATTGTTTAAAATAACGAACAGAACGTCCTTTTTCACTCCTGATAACTGTCAAATGCAGTACAAAATCAGTTTCACTGAGACTGCAAGACATCTTTTTAAAGGCATGCTCAAGCAGCATCCTGTCACATTTTAGTGAAGTCATTGCATTTAAGTCAGCCCTCTTTTATAAGCGTTTGAGTAAGAAAAAACGGAAATCAGGCTGCTTGGGTTAGTTAGTAACTGTTGTTTGAACGTAAGTTCTATTTTAAAGTTAACACTGCAAGAGTGCATTTAACTTTTACAAAGTTCATTGAGGGTAAAAACCTGAAAAAAGGTACCTATGAATACTTATTACACAGTGAAACGCGTAAACCTCAGCTGATTAGTTTATTTGACTCAGTGCTACATTAAAAGTGAATATTTATTTGCAAACACTAACATGAGAACAATCTTTTGATTTTTTCACACAAAATCAATACAATAATGGACGTTAAACAGGGTGAAACAAGTGAGAGGGTCCACTCCATCAGGGCCCCACAATGGCTTAGAACGAGCCGAGGTGGTGACTGCTCAGTTGACAGGTACGTGTGGCAAGAAGCAGGTGAACATCCTCTGATGTTTTACGACAGGCTTCTTAAAGCTCATTTTGGTGATAAATATACACCAGGCATGGAAGAAGATGAAGACTTTAAGTGGTCTTTCTTCTTCCATCTCGTCTTTGAGATAAGACTTCAGCTGCTCACCATGGTTATTCCAAAAAAGCAAACCATGGAAGAAATAAAACAGTGTGCTATAAATGCATTTGAAGCTAACATGCTAATCAAAACACCCTTACAGGTGTCCCCAGGTGAAGCGGTCAAATCCCACTCGCTGGAGCTGGATTCCAGTCCTAAAAAAGGCGAGATTAAACAAGATTTTCAAACTAAAGAACAACTAAAGGTGGGTGTTAGCTCTACAGGACGCCCAAGACCAGGGTGGGCCCGGAAGGGACCCCTGAGACGTGGACCTGCACCTCGGATGACACATTCCGAGACATGCAAAAGGTCGCAAACGTTCCAGAACAAAGGCATCAAACCTCCAAGCTCTGATGAGGTGGTGGATGTAAGTTGGTTGTTTGAAAACTTGAATGATACAGAGGATGACCATACTGGGACAATGAGTGACCTTGTCTTTGAGAACTCAGAGCACACAGTTGATGACGAAGACAGCAAACAAACTGCTGATAGTCTACAACATCCTGAAGGTCATGATGCTGTCAGCCAACGAGATGCTGACAGTAAACAAGATTACACAGACAGAGGTACACGTGAACAGAAATGTGTGCCAAGACCTGTGAGGTTTCTGTGTAAGTTTATACGAAGGGGGGTGGCTAAGAAAGCTTACCTGCCTACCACACTGGAAGGTGTCCTTGAGCGTGAAGCCCTCCTGGATGGCAGTTCTGATATAACTATTATGTCGGCCAAGCTGTTCGAGGAGCTGAGGACCGCCGCTAACGGTGTTGACAGGCTAATACCCTTTGAGAAATGTGCTATCGAACTGCAGGGTCTCGCAGAGACGAGAACAACCCTAACAGCTATAGCTATGGTTCACATGCAGATTGGCGAAATGACACTACGCCACCCGGTGTTTGTGTCTAACCTTGACTCATTCCCATTTTTGGTTGGCCAAGATTTTATAAACCGCTTCGACGCTATTATAGATTATGGTCAACAGACAATGTGGGCAACAGTGGGTAAACCCCTGCCAATAAAAGTGCCTCCTAGTGGTGATGCAGACTGCCTAACTGCAGGTACCGCAGAGGACACAAGGGACTCCTCATCCGAGGACGAGAGCCCGGTAAGTGAACCTTCAACTACAGGTGAGACAGAAGAGGCCCAACAAGGAAGCCTCCTCTGCGAGCTGACACATTCAGCACTCACTGAACACTACCTACCACAGGTAGTGAAAGGTGTTGAGATCCAAGGATCCCACGCCGAAGAGGCTGTACTGTCCTCTGAGACAGGTAATTCGGCAATCAACCAAGCTTTCGATGAAACCTTGGTTCAAGGGCATCTGAGTCCAGAAAATGACAGTCAACCAAACGCTGACAGTCACTTGGACATCATTGTTGCAGATTACGAGGACCCCTCATCAGACAAGAAGGGGGCAAACTCACATTACCTACCACAGGTAGAGAAAGGTGTGGAGATCCAAGGACCCCACACCGAGGTTGCTGTACTGTCCCCTGGGACAGGTAAATCGGCTATCAGCCAAGCTTTCGATGAAACCTTGGTTCAGGAACATTTGAGCCTAGAACTAGTCAGAAATGACATAGTTTTTACAGACTCAAAGAGCCCCTCTTCAGTCGAGAGGTGGGAAGACACACACAACGACAGTGACCCGTCGCAGTCTGTACAATCAGACACACCTGCGACTGCGCCGACAGTTGTGACACACCTGAATTACACGGAAAGAGGTAAACGTAAGAAGATACGTTGGCCAAAACCTAAACGATTCCTGTGTACCGTCTTCTCTCAGCTGCGCGAACAGCTTAAACTAAACGGTGGCATCCTAACTTGTGCCCATGGACGGACGTCCTCACCTGTGTTCGTGGTCCCCCATGACCAAAGGGGGGTGATGTTAGGCCATGCCAAAGACAAAGATTTGAATGTACACCTCAGAAACACTTTTGCTTTCGCCCAGAAAAACCTGGAAAGATCCGCTGAAGGACGTAAGGCGTACTATGACCAGAAGGCCTCTCACAATGAACTCCAAGTGGGAGACAGAGTCTGGTACTATACGTTCGCCCCAGCAACCGGGAAAGGAGAGTCCGGGACCGGAACTCTCGCCCGCAAACTAATGCCCAGGTGGACTGGACCTCATCTGATAACAGACAAAGTGTCCTCAGTCGTCTACGAAATCAAAATCAGCAAAGGCCGCAAAGAGCCAATTGCTAAATGGGTACATCGAAATCAGATCAAACCTTACAAGGCGTTCAATGACTCCACAAAAGACAAAGATCTCACAAACTCACCGACTTCATGGGATAATAAGGTCGTCCAAACACAAGTTAGTAAATAAACTAATCAGGTTTAAACTACCATATTTCCCACCCTATAAGTCGCATTGTCCAATTTGAACTTAGAAACGCTAAGCCTAAAACCCACAACAAAAAACTAACCTTAACAACCGTTTAAATCCACGAGATTTAATTTGACCTCGGTCATAAAGTTGAGACCTGTTTTCTTGTGTGTTGCACTTTGGAATCTGACGACAGGAGTGTGTCGAAGCAGTGAAACGTTGTTTCCTTGTTGTTTAGTCATTACTGTTGTCATTAGTTGAGATATTGTTTGGTTCTGAACACTCCCAGCCAAAAAGGTTTTGTATTAACATTGGTTAATGAATGATATGGATTTAACTATGCCAACATGCAGTTCGTTTTGTTAAATCTCAATCGTCGAAGAGTCAATGTAGTTTAAAGCTACTCAAGGTACCATAAACTACACTGGTCTCACAATTTCTAAATTGAACCGATTCGATCGTTTCTATTCTAGATTATCTATTCATTTTGATGAGTCTCGCCATAGACTTCAAAATTTATTAGGAATACCAAATCCTACGTCGTGCGTCTAAAAGACAACAGACATTTAGATCAAACTATATTTCATTTTTCTATTTTAGTTTAACCTAAACTAAGTAATGAATGGAGGAATAGTTTGGAATTAGAGGCCTTCGTTACAGAAGCCCTCCAAAATTTCATAGGTACGATCCCTATATCTAATTTTGCAGAATTGATCCACCCCTTAATTGGTAATCGTAGCTGATCTAAACCATGATAGCTTACATACCAGGTGCATATAGGTAGGGCCTAATGTAAAATCCCAATCATAAGCCCACCTAAAAAACCACATAATTGCATGACACATAGAACCAGAGTGGCACTGACTGGAAACCAACCAGCCAACAACCTTCGATGTGGGGACCTGCAGCTCCAACGCTTGGTCTTCAACCTCCATCCAAGGGTCGCCTCCTCTGCGTCAATCGAGGGATCCCCTCTACATGCTGATTATGAAAACAATTGTTGCTGATCAATCAACAAAACTAACCGTTGTGGAATTACTGCTGTGGAATTACCGCTGTGGATTATAAGACTTTGCTTTCCAAAGGATCACAGACTTTGTTTTCCAAGAGTTAACAGACTCAGTTTTCCAAGGGATTAAAAGCTTTTCGCAATGGGATTACCTCCGAACAGTATGGAAGTTCCAAAAACTTTATGGGATTATAATTTTTGATTTTTCTTTTCCACTTGCTGGATTACTTCAAGATCAAAGACAGTTCAAGGTTTCCTTTCGTGTTGGACCCCATCCCCAAGGACTGGCGATGGCTTCCAAAAGGGGGGAGATGTAGTGGACCTACCCAGGGTCAAACTAAGGTTTTTGAACTGTCCAGTGATGACCTTTACTGACCTCTCAGTAAAGCAAGACATTTACCACAAAATCATTCCATTAGTTGTAATCTGAGAATATAGTCATCAAAAGAGACTATTTCTATCTTTGATTTTATTCTAATGTGATCAAAAGAATAACTTTTGTCATTTTCATGATATATGTTATATGCTGTTATTCTTTAAATGTGAAACATCAATGTGTCATTTCTGCAAGTGAAAAGGTGTCAAAGTTCAGCTAATATGTCAAACTGTGCTTTTCAGATTTGTTTTAGAAGTGTTAAGACGCTAATCCAAGTGTTTTTCCTCTTGGAGTCTATGAGTCTGTCTTTTCCTAAACATTTCTCTCTGCTGCTAGTTGTGGCCTTGTACTCTGATAACAATAAGTGAACTCCCCGACCGGTCCTGTTGGACCAATGGGGAAAAAACAAGTCGCTCTCCTCTCAGAGCCGGTACTAAGTTCTAAGCTGTTGCTGAAAGGCTTCAGAGTTTGGAAGGAACGAGAAGGTTCCTGAGTTTCTGGGAGCTTCAAAGACATGAAGACGTCCCAAAGAGCTGAATGAATGCCTGTCACCCGCCAAGGACAGTCATTCAGCTAAGGATTGTATAACATGCTGTTATGAATCCACTTCGAACAAGCGTAAGCTCAAGACTTTGTTTATTCCTTCATGGAATAGTTATCTTGAAGTCAGAGGCCTGAAGCTGACACATTTTCTGATGACCAACGCGAAAACCAGGAGACGTTGAAACGTAAACGAATACCCTGCTCGAAGGTACTGGTTCCCACAAGGACCCGTGCATCTGAAAAGCTACAAGGTCTTCTCTCTTACCAGGCTGTCGTCAAAAGGTAAAGAGCTGTTTACAAACGTACCTGGATTTTAGCAGAAGTCGGAGGAGAAGTGTCACTTTGGTAACATGCTCACGATAATTTCCTTTAAACCATCTTCCTCCTATTCTCCTTTCCCTCAATTCTAAGCTGGAAACTATTTTAAGCTAAAGAGCCCACAGACTAAATATGTTAACATCCAGTATTGAAGTCTGTTGTGTTGAATTTAAGTGTGCTGACGTATCAAATTGAAAGAAAGTGAAATCATATCAATCAAGTGTAATGGTGTTAATTTAGTGATTTATTTTAAATAAATGGTAGTGTCGCCTGGCATACCAACTAAGTTAACGTGTCCATTGTCACTCTATAGCTCTGTTTATTTATCCATCATAAAGATCACAGAAATATTGGGTAAACTGAAAAAGAAAAGAATCCGTGAAATTACTATTCAATCTGAATAAGTAAGTTAATTAAGGATAAAGAGGTCAGCTTAATACTGACCCCTGTTAAAATCCTTTAGTTAAATCTGGGTGGCACTATATGTGTTTAAAGACACAATATATGGTCTCCCTCATGTTTCCTTCACCACTTTATTGTTCTTTTTACATATTTTGTGCTAATTTCAGCTTACTTTTTTGTTTCTTTTTATATCTTTCAAAATATGAAACTTTCCCTTAAACATTATTCTCTTAAATCCGTTTTCTTTTTTATCTTGTTGAGATTTTAGCTACTGTTCTGCTACTTTTCTGCTACTTTTAACCAGTGGTGGGATGTAACTAAGTACAAATACTTTGTTACTGTACTTAAGTACATTTTTCATGTATCTGTACTTTACTTAAGTATAATTAAATGTGGGTACTTTTTACTTTTACTCCACTACATTTTACATGAAGTATCTATACTTTCTACTCCACTACATTTCTATAATGTGTTGAGTTACAAGTAACTTTCATGTTGCGATTTTTTGATTTGTTCGTTAGTTTGAAAGTAACCAAAGGTGAGAGGGGAGTTTGGCCACTGAATCACTGCAAAGTTGACAGGTAACATTACACCCACCTTCTAGAAATTGGGCCAATAATGTATGTTCTAGTACAGACCTTCTCATTACGTCGATCGCGATCGACCGGTCGATCGCGGAGGCATTACTGGTCGATCGCAACGTGACATTATTATTATTTTTTTTTCCTGCAGCGTGACATTAAAAAATTGTCAGCCAATCAAACATCCCGTTACTTGATTGACATACAGGGCAACCAATCAGATGACAACTAAATCTTGAGTTTTAACATCCCGTCACTTGATTGACATACACGGCAACCAATCAGATGAGAGCTTTAGGTCATTGCGCATGTAGTTTCTGAAAAACAATGGCGCAAAGGTGAAACGCAGCGAAACATACTAAGCAAAAACAATCAGATTTCGGACTGTTCATGGAAAATACGACATCGAATTCCCACCAAAAAGCCAGCTGAGAAAGAGAAAGGTGGAGGAACTAAAATCCCAGTTCGGACAGCAGCAACTTCAAAGCGAAACGCCGCCACCATCTTCCGGGTGAGTGACGCTGTGATGTTTCTCTGCACGCTTAAACATACTGGTTGGGAGTTGACGTGGCTTTATTATTAAAATCATACGAGACACTTTTCATACAGCATAACCTCCTTGACTACTCTCTGTTCTCTGCACGTTTCCCTGTCCCGCAGCGCGAGCGTTTGCAAAACACACTTTCGCGCTGCGTTCAGGGACAGTCTGTAAAATACACCGCTGTAAATCTCTCCGTACCAAAAGAGACATTTTTATGCCTTCCTTCACTAAATTAAACGTGTCCGGAGCCATAACAACCTGCTACAACTGTGGTTATCAACTGGTGGCCTGTGGACCACTTTAGATTTGCTGGAGTTTTTTTTAGAGATGACATTATAAAGTAAAAAATATCTAATGATTTTTTAACATTTATTAAAGTAAAAGACCAGATTCTTATAAAGAAGGGGGTGGGGATCAGTTTCTACCATCTTTTTTTAAATAAAATTAAAAAAAAATCTATATTGCTGTCACCATCACCCCATTTGGTTTCTGCGGGTGACCAGGTGCCCGCGGGCACCATGTTGGTGACCCCTGAATCCCTGATTTATTATATGTGTTGTGCAATATTGGCTTATTCAGTTATGCAAGGTACATCAACACAGGTACATTGTACATAAAAATAATCCTTAATACATTTGAAGATAATTATATGTTTTGCATTTTTGTATTGGGTAGATCTTTTTGACTTGTTTTTTTTACAAGTAGCTCGCATGCTGAAAAAGTGTGAGCACCCCTGTTCTAGTATATATAAGTCACTGAGCTGGGGCCACCCACAGCATCGCCAACACACCCACAATGGATTCCGCCGTGGAGAATCAGCCAGAAGATATGCACCAACCATGGCTTTATTAAAAAAAATATTGAAAGATTATTGAAAGACTATTCAGTACAGCAGGACAGATTCTCTCTCCCAAAAGAGACAGACTGGACAAAAAAATAAATCTTCTGAACTTGAACAATAAATTCTTGCTGCAATATTAAAATGTGTCAGTTCATGGGACGTTAGGAGACAAGAGATGTTTCCAAATGACTCAACACTTGGGTCCAAGTTTTGCAAATGGTGTCAGGAAGTTAAAATATTGTTCACTATTGACCCATTACAAGGTTGACTAGACAGTATTTTAATCAGAGTTGATGACAAACTGGAGTTGAAGTGATCAATGTCTATTCCTTTGTTAGGTCTAATGCTCCTTTTTTCATCAGACAACTTTTACTTCAATGTTTTTACTGGTTTTATTTTGTGTTAAATAAAAAAATTCAGAGGTATAATCATTCCTCTTTCTTATTTTATTTAATGACATTTAACCTGCAGGTCATCCCTGAAATTCTGACGCACACAGAATCACAAGCCCAAGTGTGAACGGTGTCACACAATAAAATCATGCACTATCTGCAGCATTGTTCTTTAAACTGGAACAACACTTTTAAAGTATTACAGAAAATATACATACAGTACGCACACTTAATGATACTGTAGGCCATTGCATTAGGTAATACATTCAGCAAGTACTTTTACTTTAATACTTTAAGTATTTTTAAAAGCAAATACTTATTTACTTTTACTTAAGTAAAAACATTAATGTGGTACTTCTACTTACACTAGAGTACATTTTTGTCTGTTTATTTGTACTTTTACTTAAGTACAGTGTTTGAGTACTTTCTCCAGTCCACCACTGCTTTTAACTAGCATTTTGATACTTTCAGCAAAAAAATTGCTACTTTTAGTGTTTTGCTACTCATCAATATTTTCCTCTTTTTGCTGAAGCTTAGCAGTTTAAGTATCTGTCTTTTAGCTACTGTCAGGAGATGTGGCAGAGTGAAGAAATATGTTTATAAAAAATGTTACATACTGAACCTTTAACACAGACACTCTGAGGAGTAAAACAGTTCATGACATGAGCTGAGATGGACAGACAGGAGTCGTCTTCAGACATTCGGGTTCACTTCATAACTAGCAACTTTTATAATGTTGTACAGTACACAACATAAGCACAGCTAGTAGCTAGCTACTGTTGACTGATTGCAACACGCACAACACGTCACGCACACAGATGAGATCAGCTCAAACTTTGCTTAGCGATTCATTAAACTCACTTAATATTACTTGCTTACCTGTGTAGAAAGGCACCATTAATAATTACTGCTGTTTCAACGTCGCCGTGTGATCAGCTCTGAACAGAGATGGTCCCCCACTCCGGCCCCTCCTCCTCGGACCGGAAACACGCTAACAGCAGCGATACACGAGACGAGTCCAGGCTCGAGGGCGACGGAAAATGCGACCTGTACAGTCCAATAGTTTTGGACAGATGGGACATAAACTGTGCATGCGCTTAGCGCTAGTTATAATTAGATTCAATGGAAAAGCCGTTAGCGGCGCCCAGCGGGGAACCGGAAGTACGTCACAATCAGAAAACGTTTTTTGAAACAAACAACTCATTACTCATAAAATATTTATCCTACACAACTAAAAACATATATGCATACATTTCGAAATATTTTTATTTTATTATTTCATTTTTATTAAAAAAAAATTAAATCTTCAAATGAAGAAGAGCTGCAGATTCCAGAGGGGCGGCGCCCCTAGCGCCCTCTAGTGGTGGCCGCCGCTGGTGCTGAATAGCAATGTTTAACATTACTGTACATGCTGTACAGTTACTGTGTGTGTTTATGGATGAATGTGTGGTGTAATGTGTTAGATAAGTGTTTGTAAATAAAGTTTTGTGCATGTTTATTAGGCATGTAACGGTTGTAGTTGGTGTACCGAACCGAAAAGGTACGGAGGTGGACCGAACCGAACGTGCTGTACCGAAACGGTTATTTTTTCACTCATTGAATGTTAATATGTGCGCCGCGGAACAAAATTTCCTGGGCGCGTTTCAGCACGGAGCTATTATCTCGCAGCACGCGCAGCATTAGCCGTTAGCTTCTCGCTGCGGTTTCCTGTTTGTTAACGTTATGGTTTTCTTGTTAAAAGACGAGCGCACAAAGCTGTGTGTGTGGACGTTTTTTCATGAAGACTGGATCTGCAGCAGCAACACGTCTAACGTGAACGCGCTGGAAACTACGTCATCAGAACGTGAACGAGCTGTTACAAAGTACGCTAACCACACAGCTGCATTTAAACAACTTCTACAAAGTGCGCTAACAACACAGCTGCATTTAAACAACTTCATCAGGTAATTTAGATGGGTCCAGATCAATAACACAAACTGTATGAGTTTTTAAAGCTCTGAATCTAAGTCTGAAAGTTTTTAATGCACAGTTGATCCTTGCTATGAGACATCCATCACGTCAACACTTAAGTCAAAAAGTTCAGCTCTTTATGAAAAAACTAAAACTGATGGTCAACAAGTCCTGGAGCTGATTTAAACCCTGCCCTGATGATGAGTGAGATATTCAACCGTTCAAGAGGTATTGTTCTTTTATTATAATTATTATTTATAATTTATTATTATTTAAAATTATAATCTTATTAACTTATTTTTTTACCTCTGTGTTTTATTTCCAGTATTTCCAGTTACAGAGGTAGCTGCTCTCCTTCCACTTCAGGGAAATCCACCAGAGATCACCTGCTGCAGCTAAGAAGTGTGTGATGACTGAATTGAACTCTGGAACTGTTCCAGGACCAGTCCCACCAAGAAGAGGTTGTGAGTAATGAGGACAAATACAGCCACACTGGTGCTACTGGACAAAAACTTTATTAGTTAAGATTGTAAACAGTCTGTTGCTGCTTATTGTTCTGGTTCTGACTGTTATTGTATTCATTAAGATTTTTATTATTTTTAATATAATTTATTTATTGTAGAGTGCTGTTTATTTAAAATATCATCCAAA
>JBBPBX010023286.1:13710-33969 GCA_038048925.1 Garcialebias charrua | reverse complement strand
AAATTAGCCCACCCTAAAAATATCACCACCAGCCGCCACTGGTTATAAGTCTTGGAAAGTTGAAATCTCAGACCTCCTCCTCTGTTAAGAGAAGGTTTTTCTCAACATAAACAGCTTCCTTCACACCCCTCTCAAACCACCTGCTCTCGGTCCAAAATTTGCACATTTTGGTCATCAAATGAGTGTCCCTTGACCGTGAGGTGGAGGTGAACAGCTGAGTTTTGTCCAGAGGAGGTTGGGACATTCTTTTGTGGATGGGTTGCTGTGTTTTCTGCCAGAGACTTCAAGGGAACCCCCTACTGTTAAGGTGTGATCTGTCAATTTACATGTATGTGTTACCTCAGCTTGCAATTTGGTGCGTGATTTCTTTAGACTGTTATAACTCCACACGCTCACATTTGGTTTCAGTGAATTGAAAAAGCCCCCTGGATAGGGGTCAAAACGTCTTTTTCAACAAATAAAGTCCAGTTGATCTTGTATTGAACGCCTTTTTGAATTTATCATGGCAGTTTTGTTCAGTACAAGTCAGGTGGTTAGTCGGGTGTTATGGCTGATCTGTTTATTTAAAACTAAAAATATAAAACAAATTGTATCAATAAAAAATAATGCAAACTTTTCAGCAGTTTACCTGAGGTAAAGTCATGTAGAGAACATTGAGATGGGTTAGAATGGTCTCTCTAACACTGGTACCATTATTGAAACATCTCCAGGTCAGAGCTTACATGGCATCTTTCCAAATCTGCTGAGGAATAAAAATGCCTGCACAGAACATCCAAGGGTGGAAAATGTCAATGCTACATCATAGAAAATTAGACTGCCTTTTTTGAGTAAAGGTACAATGATGAACGGAAGTGCATTTAGAACTAACATGAACAACATAATCCAAACAATTTTAGCAGCCCTCTTCTTCTGCTGGTTTCCTTCCCTCCTCTGCTGAGCAACCTTGTCTCCAGGACCAGACTTTAGAAGAATCCTTAGAATGAACACGCTGCAGTAGAGTTCAATGAACAGCGAGGGCAAGAGCAGAATAAACACACAGATGTAAACTAATATAATATCCATTGGTCTGAAGCAGTTGGTCAGTCCAACACCTACACAATCGGTAGAAGAAAACACAAAGCAGACAGAAAAATTAGTGGAGATACCAAGTAGAACATGAGCCGTGTGGGGACAGTGCTGGAAGTGGGACAGTACTGCAAGTGCTTCTAAAGTTGCGTCTGTAGTGTGGCACTATAATATAGATGAATATCGTATTTTCCGGAATATAGGTCGCAGCTTTTTATCATTTTTGCATGCCCTGCGACCTATATTCAGGTGCGACCTATTTATGTTTTTTTTTAATAAAATATGCTGAGTTGTAATCATTTATTAACAAAAATTAAACTGAGACAAACATCAGGACTCTGTACCACAGAGCAGACAGCGTCCCCACTAACTCAGCAGCCAGACAGAAGGAGAAATCACACACAAAACAGGCTCTAGAGAAATGTGGATATCCTAACTGGGCCTTCCTGAAAGCAGAGAAGAAACCCAAACAGGACTCCAGCCAGCCATCAGGTGAAAAGAAGGAACCCAGACCCAGACCAGTGGTCATTCCGTATGTTGCGGGAGTTTCAGAGACATTGAGACGTTTATTTTCTAAACACAACGTCCCAGTGGCTTTTAAACCCCAAAATACATTACGACAAAGACTGGTTCATCCCAAAGATCCAGTCCCCCGGCACAAACAGAGTAATATTGTGTATGCTGTTCAGTGTCAGGAGGGCTGTGATCAGTCTTACATCGGGGAAACTAAACAGCCACTGGCCAAAAGGATGGCCCAGCACAGAAGATCAACATCATCAGGTCAGGACTCTGCGGTCTACACTCATCTCCAGGCCAGCGGTCACTCTTTCAGGGATGAAGATGTTCACATCCTTGATAGAGAGGAACAATGGTTTGAGAGAGGAGTAAAGGAGGCCATCTTTGTGAAAAGAAACCGTCCATCATTAAACAGAGGTGGAGGCCTCCGGGTTCAACTGTCCCCCACTTACAATGCTGTTATTGCTAGTATCACTCAGCCCTCTGTGAATAGCAAACAACCATCAGGGTGTTAACGATCCATCGTCAGGCTGATGGTCCTCCTTGATCATGTGAGCAGCTGGTTTCGGCTGTCATCAGCCAACTGGTTGATCCACTGTGGGAGGGTGCTATTTATAAGACTGAGCTGAACTCAGCTTCTCAGACTGAGGAAGTCTTTCGGACGAAAGACGAAACGTTTCTACAGTTTTTTTTTTTTGTTTTGTTTTGTTTTTTGAATGTCCAGAGGACCAGACTTAGCTTTTTTGGATTTTTCTACCTGGATTATTGAGCATGCATCAGTAAACTGAGACACACTCTTACAATAATGTCAGCTAACAAATATATATTTTAGGTGTTTATCCTGCAAAAATTCATTTATTAAAGAAAAGTTCAGCTCAGACACATACTTGCTATAATTTTTATCAAACAAATAATTGTTTTTAAGTGTTAATCTTCTTAAAAGTCTTGCTGTGCGCTCCTGTGGCAGACATTTGCAGCAGAGCTAAACACGGTCCACATTTTGATGTAGGTGCGACTTATATTCAGGTGCGACCTATATTCCAGAATATACGGTATGTGAAAATAGTTGCCACTATTAGTCAGTTAAAAGCAAAGAAGAAAATATCCAGTGGAACAGTTCACCTGTGTCTAGCCTGTCCAACCAGATACATCGAGTTTTGACCTGCATGCCATTTACGAGAGTTTCCTCATTATTAAGCTCGTCTGCTCGTATGTCCATGACTCTGCAGATCACCTCCTAGTTTTGCGAGCTTGTTCCTCTGGAGGAAAGGCAACAGCTGAGGAGCTCACCCTGGTGATGAAGCCATTATCTTTGCCAGGCAGTATAGGGGCCTATAAGTTCGGAGGAGGTTGGGCTTTTTCAGTTGTGGGCCCTAAACTCTGGAACAATCTGCCCCCCAATATTAGACGGGCCCCTCTACTTCCTGTTTTTAAATCTCTTAAAAACGCACCTATTTTCTCTGAAAGTGTGATTTGACTTAGTCCAGAAAGTTCATTCTCAATAGTCCAGGTATCAAATCCGCTCATTCTCAATCAGTTGGACTGGTTGGTCCACTTAAGTTGTTTACTTGGTGGGGTAGCTTCAGTTTGCTTTGGACTGCTCTGACTGACGAAGCCCTCTGGAGTGAGGGTGAAACGTTTCTACTAAAAAGAAACTGTCCAGATGAACTGATTGAGAATGAGCGGATTTGACTTAGTATTTCACTGTTTTTTGTGTTTTATGTTTTACTTTTGATGCTTTTAATTACATCTTATTATTTTTCTTTAGTTACTGCCTTTGATCTTGTTAAGCACTTTGGTAACAGCTGCTGTTTTAAATCAGTTTGACTTGACTGGATCACAGCCTCCAGAGGGACTTGGAGCTCACTCCACCAGAAGGACTTCATCCTCCACGACTCTGCACGGAGGGATGGGAGTCCAGGACAGCTGCACAGAAGCAACCTGGGCTTCTCTGTTATTCATGAAGATTTGCATGATATTTCCATTCCTATGACTCATTCTGTTCTCAGCGTTTTGTTAGAGTGGTGAATGTTTCAGTGACCTCCATCCTGCTCTTTCATTATGAAAAAATATTTAAACTCTTAGACTCTGCTTCACAGTTACAGTTCGTAACCTTTGTCGTCACTTATCACAATACAGTACATTTTTATCATAACATTTAAAATGTCAGCTTTTGACCTTTGGTCAAAGGTTATTTTGTCCCGCTGCTGTTCAGTGGCTAAGGTGCACAGATTTGGTGATGCATGATGACACAAAGGGTGAATTTGGATCAAGTTTCAGAGGACTGTAAGCAAATGTCTGTCGGACTGTGGTACTGGACCCACTGAGGCAGAGACTACGTCCTGCTTTGCCCACAAGCGATACCCTTCAAGGGCAAAGTCCGTACTAAACAGGACATTGACATCTACTGTAACCCTAGATTGTATGAGTATTTTTAGATGAGCCATTTAAGGTCTGGCCTCAGTGGCCCCTACATAAAGAAGAATGCTATTTGGGAGCCACTTACCTGGTTAGTGCAATTTATATGGACCAGGGAGATACCGACCCTGCAGGAGGGTTTGTGGACTAAAGTGTTCTGTGTTGCTCTGTGTGAAAAGAGTAAACCAGTTTCAAAAGGGCTGGGCCTATATTTAAAATTTAAAAACTGCATCTTAGCCAATTAGGTTCTAGAAAAACTGATAAACTCTCAGATCAAAAATTATCTGGACTCATTTAACATCTTACCTCTCCATCAATCTGGTTTCAGGAAAAAACACAGCACAACAACTGCTTCTCTGAAGGTTCTGAATGATGTTGTTGAAGCATTGGATGCTAAGGACTATTGTGCTGCACTTTTCTTAGATCTGTCTAAAGCTTTTGACACTGTGGATCATAACATCCTGTGTCATAAGCTCTCAGAAATCGGTTTCTCTGATCACACCATCGGTTGGTTTTCTAACTATCTTTCCAATCGGAGGCAATGTGTTCAACATAACGGTACTTCTTCCAGCTATTTAACAGTTAAAAATGGTGTACCACAAGGCTCAGTTTTAGGACCCACTCTCTTTACAATCTACATAGCTAATGTAGGTCACTGCATCCCTGATGCATCCTTACATTTCTATGCTGATGATACAGTTGTTTACTGCCGAGCTAAAACAGTAGCTAAGGCTTTCCAGTTACTACAATCCGCTTTTGACATCATCCAGTCAGATTTGTTCCGTCTCAAACTTGTCCTAAATGCTGATAAAACAAAAGGGATGTTTTTTTCAAATAGGAAGGCGGTTCCAGCAGATCCTCCTCTGATTTTATCTTCAAATGGTGTCCCTATTGAGTTTGTTGATTCCTATAAATATCTGGGTATCCTGATCGATTCACATCTCTCTTTTAAACTCCACGTGGAAAACCTAGTGAAGAAACTGAAAGTTAAACTGGGTTTCTTTTTCAGAAACAGATCATGTCTAACACTGAATGTTAGGAAACGCCTTGTATCTGTGACTTTCCTTCCCTCCATTGATTACGGTGACATTCTCTACATGAATGCTCCTACAAGCACCCTGCGGATGTTGGATGTTGTCTATCATGGTGCACTAAGATTCATAACTGGTTGTGATTATCGTACCCACCACTGCACCCTGTATTCACTGGTTAACTGGACATCATTAACCTCACGCAGACTCTTCCACTGGTACATTTTCATCTTTAAATCACTTCTTGGTCTGCTGCCCTCATACATCTCCTCCTACATGTCTTTGCGTGAGTGCAGCTACAGCGTGCGCTCTCAGGACATGATTACCTGCAGTGTTCCGTCAGTGAGGACTGAACTTGGAAAAAGGGCCTTCTCCTACTCTGCTCCTGCTTCATGGAATATCTTACAAAAAGATCTGAAGCTCTCGACCTTGACTTCTCTAAATGGTTTTCAGAATCTGTTGGAATCCTGGCAAAAACCAATGCAGATTTGTTCCTGTCTTTGATTTTATACGTCTACCTTATAATGTTTTGCTAGTTTTTTGATACTTTGTTAAAAAAAAAAAAAAACTTTCTTTTGTTTTTTTCTCTCTTTTGTTTTCTATTGTTTATTGTTTGTTTGTTTATTGTTTAAGGAAATTCTACCACTGCTGTTCATTGTTCTTTAGTTTTAGCAGGTCGCTTTCGTAAATGAGCCCATGAGGTTCAAAAGATTTACCTGACTAAATAAAGGTTGAATGAATGAAAAAAAAAAAAAAATTAGTATTAACCAGACCCGACTGATCTGAGTCTGCAGAGTTAAGACAGATTCTGCTGCTTTTCTGCTAAGTCCACTAACTTGTGGACTTTGTGGCTGCCAGAGTTTTGACCATACAAGATGTAATTTTTTTTTTAAATGAGTGGAGCAGAGATGCTAGAAAGTTTGTGAAGCCTTTCTATTTGTCTATATTTCTGCATCAGTATGACCGAAAACATCTTCAGATTTTCACACAAGTCCTAAAAGTAGATAAAGAGAACCCAGTTAAACAAATGAGACTAAATATTAGACTTGGTAATTTATTTGTTGAGGACAATGATCCAATATTAATAATAATAATAATGAATTCAATTTATAACGCACTTTTCATTAATGAAAATCTCAAAGTGCTACAAAGTGCAACAGAATTAAATGTCAGTAAAACAAGTAATATCAATAACAGTATCAACTAAGATCAAAAGTAGAATCATGAGGAGGTAGAGTATGCTCGGTTGAAAAGAAAGGTCTTCAAGCCGCTCTTAAAGTCAACCACAGACTGTGGGGCTCTCAGACAGTCAGGAAGAGAGTTCCACAGGCGGGGGGCAGCCACACTGAAAGCCCGGTCTCCCATGGTCCTTAATTTGGTTCTCGGAATGTGAAGGAGATTACTGTTCTGTGACCGCAGCGACCGGGTGGATGAGTATGGAATAAGAATATCCTTCAGATAATCTGGTGAAGCTCCATGTAAGCATTGATGTGTAATGAGAGCAGTTTTGTACTGAATTCTGTAGGCGACAGGAAGCCAATGAAGGTTATGGAGAATGGGCGTAATATGTTCAAATTTACGAACTCTCAACAAGATCCTTGCTGCACTGTTTTGAATATATTGAAGTTTCTGAAGGTTTTTGCCAGGGATTCCAATAAACAGGGAGTTGCAGTAGTCGAGCCTGGAGGAGACAAAAGCATGGACGAGCTTCTCAGCATCGGAAAAAGTTAGGGATGGGCGAAGTCTGGAGATGTTTCGAAGATGGAAGAAGCAAGTTTTAAACAGATGCTTAATGTGATTTTCAAATGTAAGATTGGAGTCCATTTTTATTCCAAGATTAGTAACAGAGGTGGAGAGGGGGATGTCTTGTCCAGAGAAGGAGATTGTTGTTATAGTAGATGTTTGTACCTGGTGAGGGGTGCCAATCAATATGGCCTCAGTCTTGGAGCAGTTTAATTGAAGAAAGTTCTGATTCATCCATGCACTAATTGCCTCCAGGCAGGTAGAGAGGGCAGTGAGTGAAGATGAATATTACATATCTGTGAGTGGTAAAAGTATGTGAACCATTTGCTTTCAGTAACTTTAACTTAGCCGCCTATTCCAGAACATGAACTTTATTCTTCTTGAACCATTCTTTGGTAGAACATCTTGTGTGCTGAGGGTCATTGTGTTGCTGCATGACCCACCTTCTCTTCAGGTTCAGTTCATGGACAGATGTTCTGACATGTTCCTTCAGAATTCTCTGATACAAATCAGGATTCATTGTTCCATCAATGATGGCAAGAAGTCCTGATTCAGATGCAGCAGAACAGGCCCAAATCATGATACTACCACCACCATATTTCACAGATGGGATAAGGTTCTGCAGGAATGCTGGTGTCCTTTCTCCAAACATAAAACTTTTCATTTAAACCACAAAGTTCTACTTTGTCTCATCGTCCACAGAACATTCTTCCAACAGTCTTCTGGTTTGTCCACGTGATCTTCATCAAACTGCAGACGAGCAGCCATGTTCTTGTTGGAGAGCAGTGTCTCCTTCAACCCTGTTGTTCAGAGTTCTCCTGATGGTGGACTCATGAACATCAGTCAATGTGAGAGAGACCTTCAGTTGTTAGAAGTTACCCTGGACTCCTTTGTGACCTCACTGACTGTTCCACGTCTTGTTCTTGGAGTGATCTTTGTTGGTCCACCACTCCTGGGGAGGGAACAATGGTCTTGAATGTTCTCCATTTGTCCACAATGTGTCTGACTGTGGGTTGGTGGAGTCCAAACTCTTTACAGATGTTTTGTGACCTTCTCCAGCCTGATGAGCATCAACAACTCTTTTTTTTCTGAGCTCCTCAGAAACCTCCTTTGTTCCTCCAGGATCCACTTCCACCAACATGTTGTGAAGATCAGACGCTGATAGATCCTGTTCTTTAGATCAAACAGGATGATCACTCACACCTGATCATCATCATTGACTGAAAACACCTGACTTTAATTTCATCTTCAGATTAATGATAATCCTAGAGGTTCACAAACTTTTACCACTCAGATATTTAATATTGATCATTGTCCTCACTAAATTAATGACCACGTTTAATATATTAGTCTTGGTTGTTTAACTGGGTTCTTTTTATCTACTTTTAGGACTTGTGTAAAAGCTGATGTTTTAGGTCATGTTGATGCAGAAATATAGAAAATTATAAAGAGTTCACAAACTCTCAAGCACCTCTGGACCTGGGTAGTTGGCCTCTTTGCAACCCTGCCACCTTTTTATTGGGGAAACAACTTTTGAATGGCAGTGAATGGAACCTCAAACATTTTATGTGTTTGCTAAGAAAACCGCATCAAATATGACTATAGCATTCGACTGATGCATTTCAGTGCCTAAATATTATATTATAGCCTGACAGGTAAACAATTATTTAGTGTTAATAGTGTAGTGATACAACCTTCATCTCTGAAACACTTTTACTGATCCTCTCAGTGTAACAGAGATTAACACCATTTTATTACATTAATTTGAATCAAGACACAAATTTAGATCAATAAGAGACTTCTTTTAATTTGTGTTAATGAATAACCTTGTGTTATGTGAGCATTATTAAATGCAATGCTTGATAGTCAAAGACTCTGTGTAATTCAAATTGTTTAATTCAAGCTGAATCCAATGTTATTTCAAATGTTGATCATGATGCATTTTTCCTCTAAAACCGGCAGTGACGATACAGTGACACTGTTTATCTCATTCAGTTTGAATCGAGGACACTAATCACCTCACAAGAGACTTTTATTTTTTGTCCTAATTAATAATCAGAGAATAATCTCTGGTTTTGTTATATCATCAGTAAGGTTTCAAATGTGATGCTGTAATGACGTTGTTTTAATCACAAGTGACAAGTCAACAGTGCTGTTAATGAGTTAAGACAGTTCTAATTAGTTTTATCATAAAATGAATCAGTTTTATCATAAAATGCTGGCGTCTAAAAACTAACTTTTATCCTTCCTTTCTGACATTAATCTAACACTTGAACCCTCCCTCTGATACCACCTCTTGGTGCCACTGGCCAATCAGGAAGAGCAACGTTTCTGGGTCAAATCAGCTTCAAAGACCCCGACTTCCTGCTTGATCCTTCAGTCTAACGGGAGAACTGAGCTGGAAGTTTCTTCTCCTATACAGCTGTGGGAACATCGGTCAGATGCTAACGACCTCGTTCTGCAGCAGGGTTTCACGGCATTCCTACTGTGAAACCGAACCGAGCATACCGCTCAACTTTGAATGAATTTTCCTCCAAGGAAATGTTTATTCTGAAAAATCAAACCAGGAAATGTCGTTACTGCGGTCCGAGTTGAAGCATACGTCTGGAGACGCTGAAAACGGTAAACGGACTGACCCACTGGACCAAGGGGGATTGACCGTCTTCACGAGGTAAAAAAGTCGTCAGATGCTTTGCCAAGTGTACCGACGTGTAGCTGAGATCGACCGGAGAGTGTGTTAACTGGTTAACTCATTTCAAGATAACTCCCTGACTCTAACTTCTTTTATTCCTTCCATACTCCTCCTAAACTTCCTCTTACTTATTCTTGCCAGAACTTTAAGAAATATGTGCCTACAGATATAAAGTAATATGTCATCTCATTACTTGTGCTGTTGTTCTCAAATTGAATCTGTCGACACGACAGTTAGTTTACAAGAATTTAATCAGATCCAATCCATTATAAATATGTTTGATGTAATTTTATGATTCTGTTAATAAGTGATTCATCTCCTGGTGAATCGACATAAATTAACGTTTCATGTCAATTGACCTTTCGCAGAAGCCCCGCCCCCTTAGTTACTGTTGCTACGCCCGTCAAGCTTTCTGTAGCCGGTGAGTGTTAGCGCGTCATGACGGGGATAGCTTGTATACCAGTGCGTGTTAGTGACTCATTTTGGAGCAATACCAGCGCAATATAATTATGTATAATTACACTCTATATAATATGTATAATTACACTCTGAAAGCAGGAGAAATATACATTGAGTGGTTTTAGGAGATATGAATGACTTTAGATGGAAGAAAAAACGATGCTAATTTTATGCTAGCGCGACCTTGTTGCATGTCTTCAAAAATTAATAAAAAATCGAATTTAATCTCAAATGTGCTATACAGGCAATCGTTTAGTAGAAAAGTCATGTATAATTACACTCTGAAAGCAGGAGAAATATACATTGAGTGGTTTTAGGAGATATGAATGACTTTAGATGGAAGAGAAAACGATGCTAATTTTATGCTAGCGCGACCTTGTTGCATGTCTTCAAAAATTAATAAAAAATCGAATTTAATCTCAAATGTGCTATACAGGCAATCGTTTAGTAGAAAAGTCATGTATAATTACACTCTGAAAGCAGGAGAAATATACATTGAGTGGTTTTAGGAGATATGAATGACTTTAGATGGAAGAGAAAACGATGCTAATTTTATGCTAGCGCGACCTTGTTGCATGTCTTCAAAAATTAATAAAAAATCGAATTTAATCTCAAATGTGCTATACAGGCAATCGTTTAGTAGAAAAGTCATGTATAATTACACTCTGAAAGCAGGAGAAATATACATTGAGTGGTTTTAGGAGATATGAATGACTTTAGATGGAAGAGAAAACGATGCTAATTTTATGCTAGCGCGACCTTGTTGCATGTCTTCAAAAATTAATAAAAAATCGAATTTAATCTCAAATGTGCTATACAGGCAATCGTTTAGTAGAAAAGCTAGTATTACTTCTAGAGCAGGACAGTCACAATGAATGTTTGTCTTACCTTTGAGCATACATACGAATGCTTGTTTATCTTCGAGACATTAAGCTGGGAGTGAGGCCTTCCACACTGTTTTATCCATTGTTGACACCGTTCCAGTTGTGTTTTCGGCTTTGGGAAGGGAAAAAACAAGACTCCACCAGACAAACTCTTGGGATACCTGCTGTCTGATTTACACAATCCATAGGCGCATCGCTTCACCATCTTGTAGAATGTCGGACCTAGCTTACATAGCCGGAGATGCTAGTGACGTGTGATTGGACAATGGCCGGTTGGGGGCGGGGTTTTGCGAAAGGTCAATTGCATCTTGCCTGGTCACAATTCATTTATGTTTAAATCCTGAAAAAGAGATAACTCGTTAAATAGTTGATGTAAGATTGTGTCGGTGTAACCTGCCAATTCTTATATCTGGTGTATAAAACTGATCAGTAAATCTGATCTCCCTTACACTCGTTACAATAGTCACAGGAAAATAGAACACTGTAAATGGTAAATGGTAAATGGAGCTTATTTATATAGCGCTTTCCAGCCCCCTGTGAGGAGCCCCAAAGCGCTTTACAATACCAGCCATCCACCCATTCATTCAGACATTCATACACCGGTAGTGGTAGCCTGCCTTGCAAGGCGCCATCCAGACCTACCGGGAGCAACTCGGGGTTAAGTGTCTTGCCCAGGGACACAACGACACATGGTGGGCGGATGCGGGATTCGAACCTCCAACCTTCCGATCAGGGGTCGACTGCCATTACCACTACACCATGGCCGTCCGTATATATAAAGTGCAACCCAGTGGCCGAGAGTAACCAGCACTTTCACCCACTTCAAGCACTGTTGTGAAAATAACTTTTATTTAACTTACATAAAAGGACAAGCCAAAGAACAGCAAGAACAGATCCTCTGTACCTGATGTGTTTATATCTGCAGAACAACACAGAACAATTAGTTTTTATTTGAATGCACAACTAAAACTCAATTCCATTCACATTACAGAAATAAACAATAAATTTAAAATATGTTTGTTAACTCTATAGTTAAAAAATGTGAGGCTTTCACCCAAAATCACAATTCGGTTAAAATGGTAAAATTATTAAAGTTAGCATTAATTTTCACATGTAAAGTACTTTTTATATAAATGTATTTATAAATCTGTTGACTGGAAGAGTGACGTGAGCGGTTTTAATCAGATGTCAGGCTCATGATAGATGAAGTTATTAAAGCAACCAGGGAGCAGTTGGGGATTAGGTGTCTTGCTCATGGACACCACGACATGTGGGTATGGTGGGGAACTGAACCTGTGACTTTCTAGTCCTAAGTTGGCTGCCCTGAATCAAGATGGCTGCAACAGCAAATCAATCTAAACCTACACAAATATAGATATAATTAAATACATTTTCAGATACAGAGTTAAAAGATGGTGTGACAATACTGTAATCAAATTCTTCTTCTTTCGGCTTTTCCCTCTTCAGGGGTCTCCACAGAGTCATCCTCCATCTCTGTCCTCTGTGTCCTCTCTAACTGCATATCTTCTCTTTGTCTTTTTTCTGCAGCTGCATTTCTAACATACTGTAGTGATACAGCACCTCATGTCCGTTACTGGATTTAAACCTCTTCACATCTCTCTGAAACTCTGAGTGTTACACTTTTCTTGAGCTCTCAAGGAGACAAGTGGACACTATTTTGTTACATTTATTTTGAATTAAGAGACACAAATCAATCAGAAAAGACTTCCTTTTAATTTGTGTTAATTCAGAAGTGATTAACAGTATATTGTCATTTAATGATGATCTGTTATTAACATGAGTGTTACTCTCATGCTGGTTTATTTCTGCAGTACGAGGATGCTTTAATATTATGGCATAGTTCAGGGTAAACTTTTAACTGCTATTCTCTGCTTTGTCTGTGAATTAGCCATAATATTCTCTTTACGAACAAGCTCCATCTGGCCACTGGTCTAAACAATATGTAAGTGTCCTTCAGAGTTTTCCAACTATGGGAACTTCTAAGTAACTTAATTTATTTTGTTAAAACAGCCAATAACCATTCAGGAAGTGGGCTGACTCCGCCCTCCATATAAAACTCTTACTTCCCGTTTTGGCGTCGGTGTGAAAGGGAGAACTAAACTGAACAACTTGGTTCTTCTCTGGAAACTGGTGGAACGTTGTGGTCATTTGTCAATTAGACCTACGTTTCTCAACCAGAGTTACAGCAGAGCATTGCTGTAACTCACTCATTCCTTTTCTGAAAGAATTTGTTTTCTGAAAGTTTTATTTTGAAGTCCAGTCAGGACGTTGGCCTGTTTCCTGCCGAGAGAGGCGAGTTTCACGTATCGTTGAATCAGCACACACGCGTTGAAGTTCAACTGGACGGCTACTGGACCAAACAATCCGTTAAGTGTCCACGCTACTTCTCAGCTCTTATCTCCAGAGACGTATCGTCACCAGGTAAAGAGTCGTTGATGTTTGCTGAGCGTGCGGGAAGCCCAGCTGTAACTCGTTTGGGGAAAAGTGTCACCCTGTTGCATTTCAAAATAATTAACTTCTGTTAAACTTATCTTTCATTCCATTTATTCCTCCTTATTCTTATTTTTCCTAAGCCAGTAAACTTTTAAGTAAATGTGCCAACAGGAAGTTAGACTTTAACTTGTCTGTTTGTTTCAATTTGAATTCTTGTCTACAGTAGTTATTAAATCAGAGCTAATCTCGATACAAATGTTTAATGTACTTTTATGATTGTCTCAATAAAAGGTTCATCTTTGGTGGATCAACATAAGTTGACGTCTCTCGTGAAATTACATTTTGTCTAGTCACATTTAAGCAATTTAATCCAGAAAAAGGGTGAACTCGTGAATATTGATGACAGATTTGTGTAGATAAAATCTGCTCAAATCTTTCATCTGGAATATTGTACTAATCAGCAAACTGACTAGTATTATATCCCTACAATTGTTGGCACCGTACGTGTTCAACTACAATTGATGACCCGTACGTGTTTAATTACAATTGTTAAAGACTACAATCCTTCTACCAATATACCCACTGTCCCTCCTCTGGACATGTCCAAACCACTGTCCCTCCTCATACAACATACAGTAGCTGGTCTGGTAAATAGTTAATGGTCTACCATATACAGTAGACGTAAAACAAAAACGAGGAACTGTTGGACATGGTTTTCCTCTTCTTAGAGATTATCAATCTAAATCCTAATCACAATATTTCAATCGTTAACAGATCCTGCATTATGCTGCAATTTAATTGAGGGAGTGGTGGCGCAGAGGTTAGAGAGGGTGGGCTTGTGATCGGAGGGTCGTCGGTTCAACTCCCCGGACGGACAACATCAAAATGTGGGTGGAAAAGGTGAAACATCCCCACCTACCCCACCCTGCGATCTTTGCTGCCAAAGATTGCCCCCCAGCTGCTCCCCGGACACAGCGGGTGGGATAGCAGCTTTCTGCTTCACATGTGCAATGGGAAAAGGCAGAGAATTAATTTCCCCTTTGGGGATTAATAGAGTACCGGTACAATAAAAATAAAAAATATATATTGCGTGTGAGACCAAAATGACTATAACTCCATCATTTCTAAACATAAATTACCTCAGTCTAAAACTCTGCGTGAAATGTGGTGGAAGATGTCCATTTTTCAAAGAATGCTGGACTTGGTCTTATTATGTCTAGACCTGAAAATTCCTCAAATTTAAAGAAGGTGTGTTTGCTCTTTACCATTAATGAACTGGTCTCCCTGACCATATTCTATGATTTGTCTTGGTTCCATGAGTTTCTTACCTGATAAACAGCAGGGGATGAACCACCGCCAAGTAGCGATCCACACAGACATGGCACTGGAACACGACTCTTCCCATCACAGCCACCACTTGATAGAACGGCGTCACGTAGTAAAAAAAAAATCACCAAGCCAAAATTTTGAAGCAGAACAAGAAAAAAGCACAAACCACATAGACTTTCCATCAGCACCAGGTTTAGCGTTAACATTTCTTTTTCCATGAGATGCTGCTTCCCAAAGACCAGCAGCCACAGAGTCCAGCAGTTGAGTGGAAACCCGATTGTTTGGTCCGCTAAACCCGTGACCATGTAGATGTAAAACGTGAAAGACTCTGACGAACTGTTGGACTTGGTTTTCCTCTTCCTGGAGATGATCAAGCTAAAATCCCTGAAAGCAGAAGAAGCACCTTGTCAGATTTTCCATTGTCACATTTTTACCAAGTCATCAGTTAATTTTGTTGGTGTGAAAACTGCTTGAAAATATTTTTTAAATAATTACATAATAAATGTAATGAATTGATTTTAATGTAATAAAGACCTATGTTTTTTTATTAAGGGATGCAAATCACCTTCCACTTTTCATGCCAGAGTTTTAGAGCAAGGCATATTCGCACTGAGGCCAAAAATGGCCCAGTCTATGGCACCCATATATACGTCACCCAAACTGGTCACCTTCTCATTACAGGCTCACTTTCCTTAACTTCGGCACCACCACTTCCCACCATGCCTTGCAGCTACTATTACATCAAATGTTGTGGAATTACATGATAATAAGAATCAGAATAAGCTTTACTGTCATTGCACAGTGAAGCACAGCGAGATTATATTCCGTACAGTTGTCTGAAACATGGGTGGTGTGCACGTGGCAGTAGCTCCTAGGAGCACGGCCCCTTGTTCTTTAGATAAGAAAAAGGGAAACATCATGAGGATAGTGGGTAAAAAAAGATCTCTTCACACCTTGACCTTGTCAGGACACAATTTAAGACATCAAAAAATACTCTACCAACAAGCACATTTATAGACACATTACATGCATTTCATGACAAGACAGTGAGATTTGTCCACGAAACACGTCCAGATAGCACCATAGTCCTGATAAGATGTTAAAGTGTCAGCCGGTACAGCTCTGATAAGCATCCACAGAAGTTCTCGAGGGGGTGGATAGAGCAGAGCTTTCTTAGTTTACACATCCCCAGGAGCAATTTGATAAGTTGGCCTATTCAAGGCCGAACGGGGAGGCCAGATTCAGATAAGCCACAGTTGTTTTTGTGCAGGCAGACTGTTGTTCTCGTCATCCTTGAGTTCTGCTGGTACTCTCGATGACCCAACATCGCCAGATTTGTGGGCTTTCGGCTGATCCGTGCTTATTAGCTTTCTACAAGATTGAATCCAACTGGTGAGTTCCAGAAGCCGCAAGTGGCCTACGATTCTCATAAATCGCTTCCAGCTCATGGCTGAGCTCGTAAATCAACTGAGTCTAATCAAAAAGGCGTTCAATACAAGATCAACTGGACTTTATTTGTTGCAAAAGATGTTTCGACCCCTATCCAGGGGGCTTTTTCAATTCACTGAAACCAAAAAGTGAGCGTGTGGAGTTATAACAGTGGAGTTATAACCCTACTGTTAAGGTGTGATCTGTCAATTTACATGTATGTGTTACCTCAGCTTGCAATTTACATACCGTATTTGCCGTTGTAAAATACGCTCCGGTGTTTAATACGCTTTGTCCAATTATTAACAATAAACAAGAAAAAAACGTAAACAATACGCTTCTGTGTTTAATACGCGTCATCACCACGCGACGCGTCAGCGCCTCATTTGCCCTAATTAAGATGGCGGCGACAGAAGCAAGCGAGCACGAAGATCTTCACAAGGAAACACGGTAAAACAATTATTTCTTTGCAAGAAAAAATATATTTCTTAGCTGATTTCATAGCAGACGTGCTTCTGAGCTTAACGAAATGTTCAAATCAGCTGGATTTTTAAAAAAAGAGTTCGCCGAATTTTAGGCAGGCGGCTTGGACCGGACGCTTTGTTTCTTTAAATTTAGCTAAATAAACGCTTAAAATATATATTTCTTACCTGACTATAGCAGACGGGCTCCTGAGCTGAACCAAATGTGAAATCAGCTGGATTTAAAAATCCGCGGTGTGGTTTATGAGTGGTATCTTGCAAACAAAAACAGCGAACCTCACAGCTAATAGCAGCTACATCCAGAGCAAGGGGCGGGCAGCGACAGAGTCAGTCCGACCAGAGGAGGCTGTTTTCGGACACATGCGAGTAGAAACGTCTGGAAGTGGCCCTCCTCTTCCTCTTCACTCTCTGAGTCCTCTGCTGGCTGCTGCCTACAGCGCCCGTATAGCGGCCGAAACTGGTACTGCACCATTTTTGCCAAAAACGAAGAATCAGAGCGAAAAATGGGTCTAAAAATATGGGAAAAAATCCATAAATAATACTCTTCGGTGTTTAATATGCAGGACATTCAAATGAGCAAAAATACAGCGTATTATACACCGGAGAATACGGTATGATGGTGCGTGATTTCTTTAGACTGTTATAACTCCACACGCTCACTTTTTGGTTTCAGTGAATTGAAAAAGCCCCCTGGATAGGGGTCGAAACGTCTTTTGCAACAAATAAAGTCCAGTTGATCTTGTATTGAACGCCTTTTTGATTTTATCATGTCCTGGCCGACTGAGAATCTTCACCGGCAAACTGAGTCTAAGAGCTCGAAGCACAAATTAATCCTTCACATAAGGTAGGCAGCTTTGCCATGGCCAAAACTGCTGCTGCCGTCTTCTTCAATAGCCGATAACCAAAAGCAGAAACCCTCCTATCATAAATCTAATGATGTATAAGTCTTCAACATCCTCCAGAGACAACAGGCACGTCATCTTCCACTCTCACTACGGATCCATGATATACCCAGCCGCATGCGTCTGTCTGGGGCATGATGGTTCTCCAGGATCCTGTCGCTTGGTTGAAAAAATTGTATCAATTGCGTTGAGTCTATGCTTGTCCGGTTTTATCAGAAAGTTGCCTCAAACTCCAACCAAATAACATTCAGAGTCCCCTTTACCGGCATTAACGACAGCTCATAGCCTGTAAAACTGAGCTTCAGTCATTTTTGTGTTGGGGGATGTCAAGCACTACACAACACTGTAGCACACTGCAAAACTTCATGAATTATAATCTTTTTTGTTTGTTTACTGGGTTGTAGTGGTTGTCTTAAAATATGCGGTTTCCAAAAACCAATCATTGTCGATGTATGTCCAATGACCTGAGAGTTTTGTCAAAATCCGTCCAGTGGTTCACAGGATTTTTTGCTAACAGACAGAGTTGACAAAGTTTAAGTTTAAATGCAGATATCCTAGAACCAGTAAGCAGAGTATAATTTGGGGATCTTTCTGACACAATATTTGTAAAATTGATTGAGTTACTGTATAGTCCTTTGTGTGTTTGCTAAGTTCACTTTAGTGTGGTAGCATCCCAAGTTGGGTGGACTTTAATTCAATAGTTACTTTATAAAAGTTGAGTTGTCAGGTCTCTCTTGTAAATGAGTCCTTGAGGCTCAATGGGATTAACCTGTCTAAACAAAGGTTGAATGAACAATGGGATATTTTGCTAACTGTACAAATGAACATGTGCACACACATACAGAAATGCAAAAATATTATCACTCTCTCTGCCTTCACTTTCAGCAGTGAGCAATAAAGATGCAATTAAACTGACTGGATCTGACATTAAAGTTTGTACAGCCAAAAATATACAACTGATTTGACCAATTTACCAAAAACAGCATCATAATAATAATCTAAATCAATGATCTTGATGTGATACTGACCTGCTGAGGATGAAGTGTTCCTCTAATCTGTCGCTCGTGGATTGTTGTCGAGGAATGCGGCATCCTCTGATGCTTTGCATGTGGGCTTCATTTGACTAATGACCGTCTCGTTATCCACACAGCTTTAAACAAAGCATAAGAAAAACGACCACATGACAACGATATTTTATTAATAATTAATATATATAATAATGATAACAATTTAATGTGGTTTAAATGACTTTTGTGGTCGTTGAATAACTGCCACTGTAGCAGCTTTAAAGCTCTAAAACAAACAATTTGTTAACAAGCAGAAGATAGACATCCAATAAATAAACTATTCTTCAGGCTCATTCATTTAATATGACGTCTGAACATTATAGAAAAATTACTGTTGCCATCTACAAAAGCCAGCTGTATTTTAGTTTGAGTAGAATAATAAGAAATGTTCCATCTTATCTCTCCATCTCGACCCTGTCCTCCCACATGCAAGGCAAGATCACTAAGCTGTAGGAGAATGGTCATAGTCTACGCCTGTTTAGACGGCTGGAGGACAAACTGACCACACGTCCTCTGCTGATGTCTTTACTTGCTCTACTCTACCCGTTTGTATTTCTAATTATTTGTCTTAACATGTTTTTTGTCTTTCCTCCTACACCTAGACCTGGACCTGTCACGCTGTTTCTACTTCCTGTCCTCTCAAACCCAGCTGGTCGAAGCAGATGTTCGCTCCTCTTGAGCCTGGTTCTGCTGGAAGTTTCTTCCTGTTAAAAGGGAATTGTTTTTCTTTCCACCGTCTCCTTTGTGCTTGCTCAGGATGGGAGACTGTGACGAAGTGATTCAACACAGTTTGCTTCCATAGATAGAGAACTTTTGTAATTGTCTTTTATAATGCATGTGAATGTTTCTGTTCAGTGAACTGAGATGACTTCTGTTGGGACTTGGTGCTATAGAACTGAATTGAACTGAAGTCCTTAATCTCTATGCCATAAGGCAGAACCAGATCACGAGTGTGATGATGGGAATGAGTAGATGTGTGGACATTTTGGGTAAAACCAACTGACTATTAAATTATTAAAGGCTATAATTTTAATCATTTTTATTACCTGACTATGACTGTTTTGTTGTGTGTACAGCACTTTGGTCCTGTGGGTGTTTAAAGTGCTCTATAAATAAAGCTGGTATGGTATGGTATGCTTGAGCTATCACTTTCAACATCTACATGAACATTTACCTTGTTATAATTTTAATTTTTAACTGACAAACAAAATAACAAAAACACAATAATGTAAAAACAAATAATGAGAAAAAAAAATAAAAGAAAGAAAGAAATGTACCGATTAGCAAATTCCAAGAAACAAGGACTGTGTGCCTGCAAGCCGTCCAAATAAGAGTGCATGCTGAAGTTGAAGCTTATAAATATTCACCTTTCTCGTGTATCATTTTAACTTTTGAAACATAAAACAAGTTTAAGAATAATCATAGAAGTGAGCGCAGAGGAGAGGAGACATGGTTCGTTTTAATAAGACATGCCTACAGTACAGAGGTGTACCTGTCCAACAGGTTGGGTTGGATCTTTTCAATAGTTGAAGGGTGAAACGGGAGTGGCCAGAAACACAATGAAGAAAGGAGAAAAGAATGTGGCCGCTGCACTCAGACAGCTTAAACTGAGAGAGAGAGGCAGAGGACAGTCGCTAGTTTGAACTTTAGGACCATGCACTTCACGTCTTTGCTGACAAAGACATAAATCATCTTCATTTTCTAAACTTTGGAGTCGTCATAAAAAGGTAAGAACAAAAAGTTGGAATGATCTCAGTCAGTTTGGGAAACATATGTGTATATATATATA